>JAHCHA010012282.1:0-50870 GCA_027742795.1 Vigna hirtella | reverse complement strand
TATCACAACCCCAAACTTAGAACTTTGCTTGTCCTCAAGCAAACAAGATGTAACTCAATCTTCTACCAATTCATATGATGGTTCACTCATTCAAAAATCTTCTTTTCAAGATAAGTAAAGACTTCAATCAAACTTATGACCAAGATTTCAATCAACATGTGCTCATGCTTTGGTGTTGTTCACAAAATCAGTTAATATCAAACAAATGCTATTTTTCATGAATGATCAATCAATTAAGCATGGATGTTTATGTGCTCATGGAATATTTCCTCACTAGGTAAAGTGTTTCACTCACACACAAGTGTATAAGAGGTAATCACTCATTCACTCCACTATCACAATGTCACATGAATCAACTTTGCCTTTCATTTTACCACAATCAAAAACATTCACAAGCATGCATCATCAAAAGGACTTTTCAATGGCTTATAATGTGGCTGGGCTAACAAGAAAATTGGTTTTTCTGGATCACAAAATCCTTGAGTTAAGAGAATCATAACAACACAATTATTCTTATTTTTCCCAACTTTCGTTTGCATTGAGCTTTGCCTTTCTTTTCTTTTCTTTTCTTTCTCTTTTTCTTTTCACATTCTTATCTCTTGGCTTCTTAGCTCAATGCTTTTCCCTTTTTCTTTTTCATACTTTCCCAACAACCCCAAACTTGAACATTTAACAATACCACACAAGATTTTCTACTTAACTCAAGGTAAAGCTTTTCAACAAGGGTTTTCAATTTATGTTCAAGGCTAAGGGTTCAAAGGATAGAACACAAAGTGTTCTCTTTTAATGGGCTAACTTTATGAATTTGGCCAATAAAAAGGGTTCCAACAAATGGCCTTGATCATATGATGCAAAACAAGCAATTGATTCAATCATAGAAAACCTGGGCAAAATCATTCATGCTTTCAAAGTAATAGCATTCAATCAATAAAAACTCTGGAGCTCAAAACCTCACATATAAGCTCATTCACATTTGACATACACATCCTGCTTAATCTCACAATCACAATCATAATATCCTGCATTTGTTCACAAAGCTTGTGAATCACCTGTATAAGCATTTTATGTGCACATCTATCTCAACATCAATCAATCAATAATCATCATCAAGCATTACTTATCACACAATCACAGTCAATAGCAAACCATCATAACAAAACAGGTTTCCAATAGAGTACATCAACCCTAAACAAAAACAAAAATAATTAAGTTCAAAACACTTAAACCAACAAAAGCATAAGTTCATGATAGCATTCATCAGTAAATGCTATCCCAGCTCCTCATCAATCTGAGTTGTCCTCTGTATCTTCCTCTTCTTCCTCATCTTCATCATCTTCAAATGCATCATCATCATCAGCTTCATCTTCTTCCATCTCCCTAACTGAAGCTTCAGCTGCTTCAGCTTCTTCTCTTTGCGCTGACTCCTCTGGCCAAGCTACCACATTATGGAATTCCTCCATAGTCCACCTGTGAGCTGGAGGTGTATCATACATCCCCACAATCATCTCAGCTGTAGCCACCTGCCCTCTATGAATGGACTATAACTGAGCACCTATAAGAGACATGTACATGTCCCTCATCTGGAACGGTTCTGCTTCATGTGTTTCAGCAGATGTCTGGCTCTGTGCTTGCCCTCTCTCTCTACGAGCACGGCGTGGTGGAACTGGCTGAGCTGCCTCCTCACCTCCACAGTACTGTCTGTAATAGGCCTCATCAATGGCTTTTCTTGGCCTTTCAAATGGTGGAGCAGAAGTGTCCACCCCAGCTATCTTGCAAAGGTGAGTGATTAAGGAGGGATGTCCTCAAAATCAGTACTCTCTCTACATCCTCAAAATCAGCACCTTCCTCCATACAAAGCGCAAACTGGCACTGCTCACCAGCCCACACAGTGTCCAGGAAGTTATTGATAGAATCAGGATCATACCTGATAGCATGGCCTCTAACATAGCCCAGATAATTTTCAGCTGGATAGTCACCAATCTTCTTTGCATTGGTGTAGAATTCTTTTACCACAGCTATGTTGGCAGGTGCAGGATATGTGGCTAGCTTTCCCCAGTCATTCCCTAACAGTTGCTCTCCAAATTGAGGAGCAAAGTTAGGTATCATTCCAGCTTTTCTTTCCATAAGGAGTCTCCTGTCTTGCACCACCTTGAAGTGCTTCTCATGTTTCCGAGAGAGGAACCTACTAGAATGGGGCTGTTCTGGTTCCTTTTCCTTTCTCTTGGTTGCCATGGTTTTCAATCTCTTTCCTGAAGAGGATGTCATTCCTACAATCAAACACAGATACAAAACCACAGAACATGATGTTAATCATTAGTAAAACACAGAACACAACTCCTTTCGAAGCTAAACCACCGCTGAGGGCCAGAATTTCCCCTCAGCGCCATCAGTGCCACATTCCAGATCACAAAAAAACCAAGTCTGGCAGAGTGTCGCTCAGCGGCAGTTTACCCCTGAGCGGTAACTCTGCAGAATTTTGAAAAATCTCTTTTAAGCTGTCCTATCTCCACCCAAATGCAATTTTCAGTTTTCCAGTTCAGAATCATGCAGTTTAATCGGTTCAAACATCAAATATATCATCAAATCATGCATAAAAACCTAAACCCCTAAATATTCATGCTTTGACAATCACATTCAAAACCAAGAACCCTAGAATGAACAAAATGCTTTTTACGTACTTGGGTGGAGATACTAGATGCAATGAGAATGCTTCCAGGCTAGAATGCTCTCTTCCAACCCCAAACTTTGATGGCACACTAGTGAAAAAGTGAGTGGAAGAGAAATTTTCTTAAGAGGAAAGAGTGAAAAGATGTGGAAAACCTTGGAGAAGGTATGTGGGAGTGCTTGTGCAGAGAAGAGCCTGAAAGAATGAACAATTACGCAGCTTAGGGTTTAAAAATACCCTAATGGGCTCGGGTCCCGCTAAGGGGAAACTAAAGCCCATCTGCGAGAGTACCGCTCAGCGGTAAGTTGCCGCTCAGCGGCACTTTCGTGAAGTGCTCTTCTCCTTCTTTTCTTAACCTACGTGCCTCCTAGGCATGCCCCTCACTGGTTCCCTGCAATTCAATGCTTAAAATACTTATGCAAACCCTATTATGCAACTAAAATGAAACAAACAAAAACAATCAATCAACTGGGTTGCCTCCCAAGTAGCGCTTGTTTAACGTCACGAGCCTGACCCAAAATCCACCAACACCCATCAGTAGGTGTTACAAACTTACCAACACCCATCAGTAGGTGCAAAATTTTCTCACCAACACCCATCAGTAGGTGTTACAATCTTACCAACACCCATCAGTAGGTGTTACAAACTTAGCATCATTCAGTAAATGCTATATCCACCTAGCATCCTTCAGTAGATGCTATATCCAAACAAGTATTTACAAAAAATAGTGTCCACAAATTAAAGATTACAAAACCAAGATAAAATCAAAAGTTCTTAAATCATTGGGTTGCCTCCTAGCAAGCGCTCTTTTAACGTCATTAGCTTGACCCAGTAAAGTTCAAGTTCCTTCTTCATGGTTGATGTTGTTATCCCACCAACTCCTCAGCTGTTTCCTGTGCACTGTTTTGATTCTTCCAAAGTGTGGAGATTCTATCTCTATCATCTCCTTCTCTTTATAGCCTTTCACAACCCACAACTTATTCTTGATTCTCACTGGTGTACCAAGTTGGGGTCTTCCTTTCTTCCAGTCCTCAGGATCTTTTCTTCCTCTTCCAATCTTTTCTCCTTTATGCACCTGAAACAACAAACAATGGTTACCTGTAACCTTGGGCTCTTCATCTTGATAGCTAGTCATGTGTGCATCTTGAAATGCAGCTTTATAACTAGCTTCTTCCTCCTGTGTTTGCCTCTCATCTTTAAAGACGTCTACAACCA
Organism: Vigna hirtella; assembly: GCA_027742795.1. Classification (NCBI taxonomy): domain Eukaryota; kingdom Viridiplantae; phylum Streptophyta; class Magnoliopsida; order Fabales; family Fabaceae; genus Vigna; species Vigna hirtella. Next base: position 46,990 of record JAHCHA010012282.1, on the reverse strand, counting down.
CTCTCTCCTCTCGGTCCTGGAGCACCACTATACCTTCGTTTACATCAATAATAGCTTTGGCCGTTTTCATAAACGGTCTTCCAAGAATGATAGGTATCTTCTCTGTCTCCATCTTCATCACCACAAAGTCTGCCAAGAACTGGAGTTTACCCACACAAACTATAATGTCCTCTGCAATCCCACATGGTTCCTTTGAAGATCCATCAGCCATCACCAAATTAACCTTAACAGGTTTCACATTAACATTGCCAATTTGCTCCAGTAAAGAGTATGGTATCAAGTTAACACTTGAACCTAAATCAAGAAGAGCTTTTTTAATTTTTTTCTTCCCTATGGTACAAGGGATAGAAAAACTTCCTGGATCTGTCGCTTTAGGAGGGAATGGCTCCTTTTTAACAGTTTTACACTTTTTTGTATCATCATCTCTACGTCTTTTCTTTGTAGAGACGTCTTCCTCAGGTTTGGTGTAAACTGCAATTTGTTGTAGAATCTGCTCCCAAGGTGCATCATTATCCATCATTTTGAATAATTCAGTGAAATCCAGTTGATTCTCATGATTAATTGGAAAAGGAAAACTATTCTTGCTCTCTATTTTCTCCTCTGTTTCTCCTTTGTCTAACTCAACTATCTCCTCATTTGTGCTCTCCACCACTCTACATTCTTCTCTGGGGTTAACCTCAGTATTAGCCCCAAAATTTCTATTAGGTTTTTCTTCCACTTGCTTCGTAATCTGACCCATCTGAATCTCCAAATTTTTGATAGCAGCTTCAGTGCTCTTTTGGGTAGACTCAGTTTTCTGTATAAATTGATTCACAGTTTCTTCCATCTTTGTAAACCTTTCGTTAAATGAAGCAAACTATTGCCATAGAGTTGGTTGTTGCTGTTTGAATTGACCATTTTGTCCAGCCTGCCCATTCTGCCCTTGACCAATGCTCGGGTGTGGTTTCCACCCTTGATTGAAGTTCCCTTGACGGTATGGAAACTGGTTGGCCATAAAGTTCACATCTTCCAAAGCTTCTGCTGGAAAGGCACACTGACCATTTATGTGGTCACCTCCACATAATTCGCACAACTGAGATTGTACCTGTGCAGCAGCCTTCAACTCTTTAGGCAATTGAGCAAGCGTTTTTGTAAGAGCTTCCAGTTGTTGAGTTAGAATTTTATTTTGTGCTAGCAAGGCATCATGTGTCTGTAATTGTAGAACTCCCTTCTGTTGCAAAGGAGCTCCTCTCTCACTGTGCAGCTCATTATCACTAGTAGCCATGTTTTCTATAATCTCTGTTGCTTCCTCTGGAGTTTTCCATTTAATATTGCCTCCTGCTGAGGCATCCAGCATCATCTTGGTTTGTGAACCAAGACCTCCAAGGAAGTTAAGACTACTTCCTGATCTTCAAAACCATGCGTGGGAGTTTTACGTACCAAGCTTTTATACCTGTCCCATGCATGCCCCAGTGATTCTTCCATGCCCTGCTTAAATGAAGAAATCTCTTGCTTGCCTTTAGTCACCTTGGATTGTGGGAAGTACTTGTTTAAAAACTTTGTTACCACTGCTTCCCACTTTGTGAAACTTTCTTCTGGGAAAGAATTTAACCAAAGCTTAGCATTGCCTCCCAATGAGAAAGGAAACAAGCTAAGTTTGATCGCTTCATCTGGCACCCCATTGATTTTCACTGTGTTGCAGATCTCATTAAATGTAGTGAGGTGCTCATATGGGCTTTCATGAGATAACCCATTAAACTGATTGCTCTTCACTAGTTGGATCAATGCTGGTTTGACCTCCATGTTAGCTGCATTGACTCTAGGTCTAGCTATACTGTTAAAGTGCTGAGGTCCAGCTGTATTGGTGTAATTAGCAAGAGTTCTTCTTATATTATTGTTCTCCATATTTTCTGTGCTATGGTCAGAACCTTGTGGTGATGGTTGCAACAGAGTTTCCGGAGGAGGGAAAAGTTCTCTAGATGTTCGGATTCTTCTCCTCCGTCTACTCTCGTCTAAACCTTCAAGAAGAGGTTCTGCAGTTATCTTGCTCCTTGTTCGAATTGCCTCCTGCATACACAAGAGAACAAAACCCTAGAATATTTGGTTAGCACAAAAAGATATAGGAGAAGATATAAGATTCAGAAAATAAAATAAAAACAAAATAAAATAAAAACAGAAAAATAAAAACAGAAAAATAAAATAAAATAAAAACAGAAAAAATAAAAACAGAAATTCAAATTTAAAGTCAAAGATAATCAATAATCACACAAATTAACCAGTTAAACCACGAGTCCCCGGCAGCGGCGCCAAAAACTTGATGGACAAATTTATGAACACCAAAATGTGATGTCACAAACTTGTTTTACAATCGGCAAGTATGACCGAATCGTTTCAAGTAATAAACTTGGTAAGACCAAGTATCGTTCTCCCAAAGGACTCACGGCCTAGTTTAGTTATGTGATTTGTTGATTAGCTAAGACTTAAGAAAGAAATAATTGGATTTTATATGCAAAATACGAAAGTAAACATGTATGCATGAATGTGATCAATGGCTAAAGCAAAATACAACACTTTCAATGGAATATATGGATGAGTATGTTGTTGGGGTTATCAATTTCATCTTATCCACTCTCATATATTTTAGGAATTCAACATTCAATTCATCATTGTTAATGCCACTCTCTAAATTACCTTTCAAAGAAGGCTTCTCCCTAATTACGAGTTCATACGATTCCTAGCATTCCTAATAATTAGTTTATTTAGCGCAGGAGCTTAAGGCAACCAATATACTTATTGGGAGAAATTCCCCGGATCTAGACTTCCCCGTACGTTTCCGTATCGACAAAACCAATAATCATGCATTGAATGAGTTGAACAAAGCAAGCATTGAGCAAAGAGGAAAAACCCTAACTAATGATGAAAGAAAGCATAGGTCTTAGATTAAGATGTAAACACAAATTCCATATATGAGAGCTTCAAAAGATTACATTGATTCCCCAACAAACATACAAGGTTTAGTTCACCATATTCATGGTGAACCTAGATGAACAATAATGAAAGAATGAAGGATAAAACCCTAAAAAGGTGAAGAGGTAGCCTGAGCATCCAAGATCCTCCTTCAAAGGGGTGGAAGAGAGAGTGTTTGATTCGTTCCAGCCAAAGATACAAACCCTAGGAAACCCTAAAGCTTATATATTATTCGTAAATTACAGAAAATTAGGCCCAAGCCCAAAAATAGTGCCGCTCAGCGGTAAACTACCGCTCAGCGGTAAGTGCGTGAGTTGGTTTCTTCCCCTCAGCGGCCATTTTGCCCCTCAGCGGATCTCCCGTGAACTCCTGAGTACCGCTCAGTGGTAAACTGCCGCTGAGCGGCAGTTGCGGCTTCTCCTTTTGCACTTTTTGATGTCTTTTCTAATTCCATCTCTCTCCTTCTTCACTTCTTTCACCAAATTCACCTTAAAACCTGCACAAAAACACTGAAATCAAGCATAAACCTGTCCAGCTCTCTTATTTCTGAAAATATGAATAAAAGCATGATTTCAAGCTAGTTTCTAAGTGTTAAAGGTTGTTTTTAGTATCAATTTAAGCATGAAAATAACAGTTTTTCAACTGTTATCAAAGCTGCAATTAGAAATTTGGAGATACAGATGGGCCAAATGACTAAGGATTTGAAGGATATGCCTAATAAGAGTTTTGGGGCTAATACTGAGGTTAACCCTAGGGACGAGTGCAAAGCTATTGTAAGTGCAGATGACAAGAGGGTGGATGAGAAAGAGAGTGTTGAGTTGGAAAAAAGAGTAGAGAGAAAAGAAGAGATAATAGGTGAGGATGAGAAAAGAGAGAATGAAAAGAAGAGGGGAGAGAAAAAAATTGAGAAAAGTGATAAAATTCTTCCTTATCCTAAGGGGAGTGAAAAGATTGAAAAAGAGAGACAATTTGGGCGCTTTAAAGACATCTTCAGGCAATTGGAGATTACAATACCTTTGAATGAAGCATTGCAACAAATTCCAGCTTATGCAAAGCACATGAAGCAAGTCTCCACAAAGAAGAGATATCTAGATGAAAAGGGAGATTGTAGTGTTATTGAGAATAAGCCACTTCCTCCAAAAGTGAAAGATCCAGGAAGTTTTACTATTCCTTGTGTCATAGGGAAGGAGAAAATAAGGAAAACCCTAATTGATTTAGGGTCAAGCATTAATATGATGTCTTTATGTTTGCTTGAAATGATTGGTGATCTTGAAGTCAAGCCAACAAAGGTGACTTTGCTAATGGCGGATGGATCTTCCAAGAAACCTTATGGTGTGGCCGAAGATGTGATGGTTTGCATAGACAAATTAAAATTCCTGGTAGATTTTGTGGTGATGGAGATGAAGGAGGATGAGAAGGTCCCAATATTTCTTGGAACACCGTTTATCAAAAAGGCAAAGTTAATAATCAATGTGGATGATGGGATAATAGTGCTTCAAGACCGAGGAGAAAAGGTGATCTTTAATGTCTTCAAAGGGGAGCAGCAGATTCAAGAGAAGGAGGCTAGTCATAAAGCTACATGTAAGGATGCACCCTTGACTAGTTCAAAAGCTGCAAAGCCGGTCTTCAAAGGTAAACATTGTTTCTTGTCATAGGTTAGGGAAGAAGAAAAAGATGGCAAAGGAAGGAAGGTTCATGATGACTTGATCCAGGCACAACTCAAACTTGGTACACCAATAAGATTCAAGAACAAGTTGTGGGGTGTGAAAGACTATAAAGAGAATGGAGTGATAGAAATTGAAGCTCCATATTCAAGGAGAGTCAAAAAGGTGGACCGGAAGCAGTTAATGAGTTGATGTGATGAAAGAAAAAGGAACACCAACAATGAAGATGGAACTTGAGGTTATTGGGTCAAGCTAATGACGTTAAAAGAGCGCTTACTGGGAGACATCCCAATTATTTGAGAAGATTAATTTCTTTGATTTTGGTTATGTAATTTTATGAACTGTGGGACATTGATCTATGTTGTTTGAGATTTCATGGTATAGCATCTATTGATGGATGCTAGGTGGTTGAGTATCTACTAAAGGATACTAGGTTTGTTTACACCTACTGATGGGTGTTGGTAAGAAAGATTTGCACTTACTAAAGGGTGCTGGAGGATTTTGGGTCAGGCTCGTGACATTAAACAAGCGCTACCTAGGAGGCAACCCAGTTGATTTACTTGATTTTTGTTGTTTGTTTTGATTATGCTTTAGATGCATGATAAGGATGGAATGTATGAGTGATGTGAGAACATAAATGCATGGGGTGAGTGAGAGGCATGATTATAAGACACTTAGGGCAAGCTAGGAACAAGGAGAGTAGGTGCCGCAAATGTCGCTCAGCGGAAATTTCTACTGAGCGCCAACACTGCAGAGTTGGGTGGACTGGTTTTGTTCAAATGGGCTCAGCGGGATTAGGCCCCTTTGGGTATTTTCATATGACCCTGATTCCATTAATAGATTCTTAAATACTGAATGGGCTGGTGAGCAGTGTCAGTTTGCTCCCAATATGGAAGAAGGAGCAGACTTTGGTGATGTGGAAAGTGTGTTATGTGTGCCTGGTGGACACTTTCAGAGAAACAGGAATGGTGCTGTAGTGAACATCAGGAGAGTTGATCTGACTCCTCTAGCAAAGTAATCGATGGCATTTTCTCATGCCAACATCTAACCATGCTCACATGTCTCGGACATAACTGTTAGCAGGGCGCTTCTCTTGTACTGTGTGCTCAGAGGGATGAGCATTAATATTGGCCAGGTCATAGCTAATGAGATACAAGTGTGTGTCAACACTATGAATAACAAAGCACCTCTGGGGCATCCCTCTCTGATTACACATTTATGTGAGCTAGCTAGGGTGAATATCTCCGCTCCACCATTTGAGAGGCCTAGGAAAGCTATTGATGAGGCTTATTACAGAAAGTATTGTGGAGGTGATGAGGCAGCTCAGCCAATACCACCACGCCGTCCTCGTAGAGGAAGAGGACCACCACAGGGCCCGGCATCTGTAGAAACTCAGGAGGTAGAGCCATTTCAGATGAGGGACATGTATATGTCTCTTATAGATGCTAGGATGCAGGCCATCCAGAGAGGGCAGGTGGCCATAGTAGAGATGATTATTGGGATGTATGATACACCCCCAACACATAGGTGGACCATGGATGAGTTTCATAATGTGGTGGCATGGCCAGAGGAGCAAGCTCAGGACAGTAGAGCTGGAGCAGCTGAAGCTTCAGCTATGGATAATGAGGACGATGAAGATGCTTTTGAAGATGCTGAGGATGATGAAGAGGAGGAAGATACAGATGACAGCATGGGTTGATAAGGAGCTGAGATAGCATCCACTGATGGATGCTATCACCTCTAGAGTAGGATTTGTTATATTTTGTTTGGTATGTGAACTTATTTGCTTCTGTTTTTAGAATAGGATTGTGATGTACTCAGTTTGAAACTTTATCTGCTATGATGGTTTTCTTGTGCTTTATGCATGATGAGTATTGTTTGATGATGCTTGGATATTGATTGATGTTGAGATTGTGCACATTATATGTTGATATACAGGTGGTGGTTCATGAGCTATGTGAACAAATTTATGATGTTGTGAATGTGATTATGATGCTAAGTAGGATGTGTATGTGGAATGTTGAATGAGCCTATATGTGAGGTTTTGAACTCCAGAGTTTTTGGGAATGAATGCTATTACTTTGAAAGCATGAATGACTTTGCCCAAGTTTCTATGATTGAATCACTTGCTTGTATGTGTCATATGATCAAGGCCATCTATTGTTACCCTTTATTAGAGAAATGCATGATTTTAGCCCAATAAAAGAGAGCACAATGTGTTCTATCCTTTGAACCCTTAACTTTGAACATGATAGAAAACCCTTTTTGAAAAACTTTACTTGGAGTTGAGTTGAAGATATTTTGTGGTATTGATAAATGTTCAAGTTTGGGTTGTTGGGTGGTTTTAAAAAGGGGAATATGAAAAGCATTGAGCTAAGTATGTGAAAAGTAAAAGAAAAAGGAAAAAAGAAGAAAGAAAAAGAAAGGCCCAATGCAAAAGAAAGTTGGGAAGAAGGAAGTATGTTTGTGTTTAGATGATTCACTTAACTCAAGGATTTTGTGATCCAGAAAAACCAATTTTCTTGTTAGCCCAGCCACATTATGAGCCATAGAAAAGTCCTTGTGATGATACTTGCTTATGAATGTGTTTGATTGGGGTTAAATGAAAGGCAAAGTTAATTCATGTGACATTGTGATAGTAGAGTGAAGGAGTGACCTCTTATACACTTGTGTGTTTGAGTGAAACACTTTATCTAGTGAGGAAAGATTCCATGAGCACATGTTTCCATCTATGCTTAGTTGATTGATCATTCATGAGAATAGCATTTGTTGAATATTATGTGATTATGTGAACACTAAAGCATGTGTGCATATTGACTGAATTCTTTGTGTTGAGCTGATTTGAGTAATTACTTATCTTGAAAGAAGGAGTTTTGAATGTGGTGAACCATTGTATGGATTGGTGGAAGATTGAGCTACATTTTGTTTGCATGAGGACAAGCAAAGTTCTAAGTTTGGGGTTGTGATAACAGTTGAAAAACTGTTATTTTTAGACTTAATTTTGACCTTAAAGACAACCTTTATGACTTAGAAACTAGCTTGTAATCATACTTTTTCTTTTGTTTTGGAAATAAGAGAGTTGGATGGGATTTATGCTTGGTTTTCCTTGTTTTTGCAGGTTTTAAGATGAATTGAATGGAAGAAGTGAAGTAGTAGTAAGTTGGAGTCAGAAAAGGAAGAAAAGGTGCATAAAATAAGAGTCGCAAGTACCGCTTAGCGGAAATTACAACTTAGGGGCACTCTGAAGTCCCGCAGTCACCGCAAGGGGCAAAACTGCAGCTGAGCGTCAAATAGAAGAACCGCATTTACCGCTAAGCGGTAATTACCGCTGAGCGCAATTTTAATAGGCTTTGGGCCACTTTTCTGTAATCTTTAGGAATCTATATAAGGTTTTGGTCGACCTAGGGTTAGTATTTTTTGGCAGAACGAAGCAAAATCACACTTTCTTCACCCCTTGGAGGAGGATTTTGGATGCTTAAGCTCCACTCTTCAAATTCTAGGGTTTTATCTTTCATTCTTTCATTATTTTTCATCTAGTTTCACCATGATTATGGTGAACTAAACCTTCATTGTTGTTGGAAATCAATGTAATCTTTTGAAGCTCTCATGTATTGAATTGGTTCTTTAATTCATATGCTTTCTTTCATTAATTGTTAGGGTTTTTCTTCTATACTCTATGCATGCTTTGTTTAATTCATTCAATTGCATGATCATTGATTTTATTTGTATGGACACATATAGATAAATCTAGATATGAAGGAACTCTCCCAATAGTAATATTGCCTAGACATAGGGATAGGAGGATTGGTTGCCTTTAAGCTTCTGTGCGAATGTAATGCATGAATAATTGCTAGGGAGACAAGACATTGTAAACTAGTGATTAGGAGTAGGCTTTCTTCACCAAGACATCGAGTTTAAGGTAAATTAGAAAGTGGCATTAACATTAATGAAGAAGATGAATTCTTGAATACATGAGAGTGGATAGGATGAATTGAAAACCCCCAACAACATCATCATTCCATATATTTCAATCACGCTTTGCTTCTTTTGTTCAATTGATCAATACATGCGTTCATATTTACTTCTTAGTATTTGCATCTAAATCTATAAGAATTCGTTCACAAGTCTAATTTAATCAACAAATCACATAACTGTTTAGGCCGTGAGTCCTTTGGGAAACGATACTTGGTCTTACCATTTATTATTACTTGATACGATTCGGTTACACTTACCGAGGGTTAACACCCACATAATACAATTATACATATATAGAAATCATAAAAGCATGTTATAATCGACCACTTTACACTGATTGTCCGGACTAGTATGAATATGAGTTATGGCCGTTCGTGCGCTCGTGGGTGGTAACCTGGAAAAACCATTAGTATTACCGCAGCATGGAAAAACCCTTGAGCTTGCCACACGAGGTTAACCCGTTATACCTCACCTTAGGTCAAGGTAATACATACCGTCCAGGCTAGGGCCTCCTGCTATTCTCACCACATGCATCATCATTCTCTACTTGAGACTCAGTGACCATTAGAATTTGAGGATGAACGCCAATACTAAGCTTTCCCTATTCATACTTTTACCACAATACAACCAATCACTAAGACATTCCTCATTGAAATTCTCTTTTAGATCCATAATATAATTTTCACATCACACTTTCTCATCCCATCACAATTATCACATCATAACTTAATACCATCATACTTTCACATTACAGTAGAATTATGATCATTCCTCATTCATCACATCTTTAAATAAATATCACACATAACAGTAAAACAATAACCCCCCCTTTGAACATGACCGAACGTTAAAGATCAACATAACCTATGAACAAGACCAAACGGGAGAGCACTCCCAATATGAGAACATGATCGAATGATCATTTAGAGAATAAGACCCAAGCAGGAGTCGAACACTTGGACTTATATCAAGCACTTATGATTTAGAACGAACAATATTGGCTTAGACCGAACACTATTAACTTAGTACAAGTACGATATTGAGCGCTAGTATAAGAACGAGCACTCATAAGAGACCACACAACTCAATAATACCGATCGCTAACTGATAACAGTTGAAAAACTGTTATTTTCATGCTTAAAATTGATACTAAAAGAAAACTTTAACACTTAGAAACTAGCTTGAAATCATGCTTTTGTTCATATTTTCATAAATAAGAGAGCTGGACAGGTTTATGCTTGATTTCAGTGTTTTTGTGTAGGTTTAAGGTGAATTTGGTGAAAGAAGTGAAGAAGGAGAGAGATGGAATCAGAAAAGACATCAAAAAGTGCAAAAGGAGAAGCCGCAACTGCCGCACTCAAGAGATCACGGTGGATCCGCTGAGGGGAGAAAATAACTCACGCACTTACCGCTGAGCGGCACTTTACCGCTGAGCGGCACACTTATGGGCTTGGACCTAATTTTCTGTATATTTTAGAATAGTATATAAGCTTTAGGACGTCCTAGGGTTTGTATCTTTGGCAGAAACGAAGCAAACACTCTCTCTTCCACCCCTTTAAAGAAGGATCTTGGATGCTCAGGCTACCTCTTCACCTTTCTAGGGTTTTATCTTTCATTCTTCCATTATTATTCATCTAGTTTCACCAAGAATATGGTGAACTAAACCTTGTATTGTTGTTGGGGAATCAATGTAGTCTTATGAAACTCTCATATATGGAATTTGTTTTTACATCTTATATTTAAGACCTATGCTTTCTTTCATCATAGTTAGGGTTTTTCCTCTTTGCTCAATGCTTGCTTTGTTTAACTCATTCAATGCATGATTATTGATTTTGTCGATACGGGAACGTACGGGGAAGTCTAGATCCGGGGAATTTCTCCCAATAGTATATTGGTTGTCGTTAAGCTCCTGCACTAAAAGAACTAATTATTAGGAATGCTAGGAATCGTATGAACTCGTAATTAGGGATAGGCCTTCTTGCAAGGTAATTTAGAGAGTGGCATTAACAATGATGAAAAGAATGTTGAATTCCTAAAATATATGAGAGTGGATAAGATGAAATTGATAACCCCAACAACATACTCATCCATATATTCCATTGAAGTGTTTGTATTTTGTTTTAGCCATTGATCAAAACTCATGCATACATGTTTATTTTCTGTTTTGCATATTAAATTCCACTTATTTCGTTCTTAAGTCTTAAATAATCAACGAATCACATAACTAAACTAGGCCGTGAGTCCTTTGGGAAAACAATACTTGGTCTTACCGAGTTTATTACTTGAAACGATTCGGTCACACTTGCCGATTGTTCAACAAGTTTGTGGCGCCGTATTTCGGTGTTCATAAATTTGTCATCACTAACACTATCATAAATACTAGTACAAAACCGAGCACTATATTGAACGAGCGTTGGTCCAAGACCAAACACTTACCAAGAACGAGCGCTACTACAAGACTGAGCACTACCAAGACTGTACATGACCGAGCGGTCAATAATAGTTAAAACCTATGATAGACCGAAACGCTGTTCAAAACCAAATGATATGTGATAAGCTATCGTTGAAGCTATCAAATTAATACTACTTTTCAAGGCAACTTCAGTATTGCCAAGTAGTATCTAAGAAAGTAGATAGGGCTAAAGTAACCCTAAGTCGTCTCCCAACGAACACGGAATTGCTTTTGAATATCTGACTCTTATGAATACTATGTTATGCAATGCTTATGAATAAAAATGATGTTTGGAGAAAGTTTAAAGAACAAATAAGAAACTTAAAACAGTTATGATTAAATAGGCTAATTCCACTGCTTTTCCAAGATAGATTCATCATCGGTTATTCACGGATAATTGTTCAATTGATTATTGTTTAAGTTTCAAATTAATTAAAGTACATTCTCAATTAATTTGAGGGCGATCATGCATTTAACCAAAGTAAATTCTCAATCAAATGCAAAACCTTTCTAGATTATTCACAATAAATTCAACCAAAGTACATTCTCAATCAAATTCTATTGTGTTTAATCATGTCTATTCTTAAATCTCCTAACCGAGTTAAAAGTTAATCAATCAAAGTAAATTCTCAATTGATTATAGTTGAAATTATTATTACCAATCAAAGTACATTCTCAATTGATAGTAAAAACCATTTAATCATATGAAAGTTCCTAAATTAAATCAAAGTAGATTCTCAATTAAACCTAGAAACCCTATAACTCATATAATTAATATGCATGTAGATCCAAACACATTATGATGCAAAAATCTTTACTTTTAACAAGATAGAGAGATGAAAGACATAGAGAGAACAACTTAAATCAATAATCAAAATAAACAATTGCATTAATTGAACGTAACCTCAGAATCCATAATGGAATTACAGCAGAATAGCCCTAGATGCTTAGCTCTCCATGAATGGAGTTGAATACAAGATGAAATAAGAGAGAAGTGGTGAATGAGAGAATGAATGAAGTGAAGTCCCCTGGGTCTCTTTAAATAGGCTTGATTGGGCTTGGACTCTGAATATTCAGTTGATAGAATCTTTTATCTTATATCTTTCAAATAACTAAAAGATTTAAATAATTATAACATTATTTGGAAGATATTTTCTGTTGATATTCCCAAATTAAATTAATTCAACAACTGAATATTATCTTTTATATTTTCTGACTTTCCAAAATTGCACAAATGCCCTGAAATTTCCTCTATCTGTACTTTAGCCCCTTCTGAATTTCTGAAATTGCAAGAAAGCCCCTCAATTGACCAGAATCAATTTTGTTTGACTAGTTTTTCGTGGCCAATGGGAGACTGACACGTGTCAGCCCCTTTCTCACCCAAAATTAGGGTTTCAGATTGGGGAAAAGGGAGCTCCTGTGCCTCTTCCGCGCTGCTGTTCTCATTGTGAATCTGATTTTTCTGAGTTTTCCTCCTTGCAGGTGCGAGTTACTGGCAGTGGCAGAGTCCGGAGTTATGCGGCGGTGATGGAGGCGGTGCGAAGAAGATGAACTCGCGAGAAGTTCACGACTTGCGGTTGAGAGGCGCGATTGGGTTCCGAGAATGAAGAACGCGATTTGCATTGGGGTTGTTCTTCACCGTTTCTGTGTTTCGAGGTTTTTGGTTTTCTTAGTGTAGGTTGAACAGGGAAGATGAAGAAGCGGCAATGGGTGGCGGCAAGGCGTGAAGAACTTGCGTCTGATCTCGCGATGGTGGCGGCTTAGTGTGATGCGGCGGCCATGGAGGTTTCGCTGTTGGCGGCAAGGCTGGATGCAATCGCGGCGGCTTGCGAGAAAGAAGATGTTGGCCGCCATGGAGGAAGGTGGAATCGCGACTCTGGGTTCTGTGATTTTTCTGAGTGTAGGTGGTGAACATTAACGGAGGCCGTGCGGCGTGGCAGCGGCTTCACGGCGGCCTTGCAATACGGCAACGCGAGGAAGAAGAGGGAGTGACGTCACGGTTTCACGGTGGTGGCTACCGGCGGCGCTAGGAAGAAGATGGTGGAAGAAGTTGGCCGGCAATGAGGATGGTACGGCGGAAGCGGAACGACGGCTTACGGCATTGGCGGCATTGGCGGCTAGGGTTTCTGTGGAGAAGGTGGAATTAGGGTTTCTTGGCAGAAGATGATGATGTGGCAGAGGAGGTGATGTGGTTGGATAACACTTAGGGTTTTAGATTGCCACATGGCATGATCTGGTGGAGTCTAGTTTAGGAGGGGTGTGTAAAGGAAACTTAGGGGGTGTATTTAGAATAGGGTTACTGTTTGGCTTAGTGTTGGGCCTGTTTCAGAAATAGGAGTGTATGTAGGGATTTTAGGGGTGTAAGGATAAAGTCTGCCATTTTGGCTCATTTGTATATTATTTTGCAAATAAAATCTGATTTTAGGCCTTGAATTGCCATTTGGACCAATATAACTTATATTCTCAGCTGCACAAATAAACTTTAGAACATCCAAGAATAATTTATGCGCTAAAACTCACATTTTACGTCTCTTTAATTCCTAAACACAACAATTCCAATCATCACAAATTCACTTAAAATCAACCATTTAAGCACAATTATCTCATCAAAAATTTGAATTTTAAAGCATAAATATGCACTAATCAATATGCTTAGACCGACTACTATATTCACCTGGATATCCATACAAGACCGATCGGTCATTAACTAAGGATCCACAAAAGTATAACTCAGTTAAGACCGAGCGCTAATACATAGTACTATTAATAACGAACGCTAAACCTAGTACAACTAATAACAACCAGTAATACCCTTCCTAAGACTACCGAGTTTGAAAATGAATACTTTTAAACCGAATGTCACTATTAAACCGAACAACACATAACCAAATTATCACTACGAAGCCTAATACCGTTAAGCCCAAATATATGACCAGACTGAGCGTTCTATATCGATCGATCGATTTTCTTCAAAACTTGCAGAACTTCTCAACCACTTCACAGATTTCATCCAAACCCAAAATATTGCATATAACAGTTCACACCCAAAATCACAGAACATCAAATAATTCAATTTCACATACATGCAACATCATCAAACAACAATTTCATACATCAAAATTAAGTAATTAAATTAGCTAGCTTTCCTTACCTCTTGACCGGACCGAACAATGATTATTCTTTTCCAGAGTTTGCTTCCTCCCAGAAAATCCCAAGAACACCTATATTTCCTCGATTGGTGAGGAAAGACCACCCAATGGACCAAAATGGAGTTAGAAAGGGGAAAAAAAGTTTGAAGAACACATGCAACTAGTAGACTACCTTGCATGTGACAGAAAACAACCATTCTAAGAAGAGGATGAACTTACCAGCTCAGACCAACAACTTGATTGGTGCAAAAATAAAGTCCTTGACACCAGGAAGACTCAGGCGTTGCCTGATTGATGATCGAAAGAAGAAAAGATAAGAATTTGCAAATAGAAGAAGAAGAAGTTTAGAGAAAAGGAGAAGAAAACTAAAATTCAAAAACATTTGGAGAAGAAAGTGCATCCAGGAATGGCTCGAGGTTTTTGAAAAAGCTAATTATATCCTACCGTCAAAATCCACTCAATCCAATCCCATCTCGATTGAATTTAAGCGTCAGACATTAGCAAATCCCTATTTTATTTATTCAATTCCTACAAATATAAAAGAATAAATATGAATATAATAGATACGTAGTAATTTCTTTTTATCTTATCATATTAAAATTACTCACCTTTAAATATTGTGTCTTTATATAAATTATCTTGAAATAAAATAATAATATTTTAAATATCTTACATAATACAAAATAAAAGAAATAAAATAATAATAATAATAAAATAATAATAATAATAAAATGAATTTCAAAATTATTTCATTGATTTGTATTTAAAATAAAAAAAAAAAGAAAGAAAAAACAGCCGCTAATTGCAACTAAGAGGTGCTTAGAAACCAATACTAGCCATTTCCCAAAGGTGCAGCGGTAAGAGGTGCGTGCATCCAGCGGAGCCATGATCTCGCAGTTCTTCGTTCTGTCACAACGTGGCGATAACATCGTTTTCCGTGACTGTTAGTTCTCTCTCTGAATCACCTCTTTCTTTGCAATTTTTGTTTTCCTCGTTTTTGGATCTGGTGCTGTGTGGGTCATCCAATGCTTTGATGGATTTTCGTTCTATTAGAGCGTTTTAGTGTAGCTTACTGATCTGTAATATGATTATTTCTTACTCTATAATACCTAATTCGAATTCACCCTTCCAGATCTTACTTATTCGATTCACTCTTGATCGCGAGCTAATTACTGATTACTAATTACTTCCCTGGCCAATTCTAGAAGCACGAATTATGAGTGGCTAATTACTTTTTAAAATATCTGAGGCCGATATTTCGATGAGATATTTGCACCGTTCAATTTTGTTGCACGAGCTAAAACACGTTGGAATGCATCTTGATTCGTTAGGATATGGAAATTGTTAGTGGAAATGCATTTCACGAGAAAGCTAACATTTGAACCGATAATTGGTGAGATCTGTATTGGAAGCTGCCTTACACTCTCCGATGTTTTTCTGTTTAAAATATGGTCCTTGCATTCACTTTAAGTTTATAAAATTGGGACTAATTCTACTGCTAGAAATGGAGTTTCTCAAACCATAGTTTAGAATCTAGTCGGTGCTTATGTTTTCAACATCTCCCTGTTTCAGTTTCCTCGTTGTATTTTCCCTGTTTTAAGTAGTTGCATTAAATTTTAGATTTCCTAGGTCAAGTAAATAAAATCTTAAAATATTAAGATGTGCTGGGGAATGGAGTGCGAACACTCGGCTGCTTCTAATCTGAAAGTTTTTATTTTAATGATGGACGGAATGAAAGTGAAGTGAAAATCATTATCATTAGAAACTTATTATTATATTGAATGAGATTTTATCCTATCCCAATGGTTGGAAACTTTACTGTCAGACTCTCAGTGACCATTGCTTCTTTGTTTTCTTGATTTCAGATCGTGGTGAAGTCCAGAAGGGAAGTGCAGAGATATTTTTCCGCAAAGTAAAGTTTTGGGAAGATGGGGACCTGCAGGAGGCACCACCTGTCTTTGTAGGTATTATCTTTCTGAATCAAGCAGAGCATTTTATAATGTGCTTTAAGCTTGAGAGAGTATGTAACATTATTAATAATTATTAAGGGCATTATCTCCTTTTTTCTCTCCTTTCTTTTGGTTTGTGGTAGATGAATAACCATTCATGTTAACTAGTAACTATTGTTGTGTTCTGCCTTCAATTTATATATCATATGCAGAAATGCTATATCCACATGCCAATGTTGATATCTATTATTGTCAATGTCATCCACTTCTGGTTTTGATAGTAATATAATGTTTAATTTACGCCAATTAACCCATTGTTTAGATCTCATAATATTATTTGTACTGAAGCTATAAGTTTCGATTCACTTCGTGTAATTTTCTACTCTTTGGCTGAATATGCTGATTTCCTTTGTGTTATGTTTTTTCTTTGGCAGAATGTTGACGGTGTAAATTACTTTCATGTGAAAGTTGTTGGGTTATTGTTTGTTGCAACTACAAGGGTTAATGTATCACCCTCTTTAGTCTTGGAGCTTTTGCAAAGAATTGCTCGTGTTATTAAAGATTATCTTGGGATTCTCAATGAAGACTCGCTACGAAAAAACTTTGTGCTTGTGTACGAGTTACTCGATGAAGTTATTGTGAGCTTCCTCCCTAGCTCTATTTGGTTCATTATGCCTTTAAAAGGCCTTTGTTTTCTTAACTTTAATGCTTCGTTGAATTATATTATCACTTTATCCTTGCTAGCTCGTTTTTTAAATCTAATATTCATACTCGAGGCTCATTTTATCATAGTTGATTGTTGATACAACTGTATGTATTTTTTAACAGTTAATATTAGTAGCCACTGATAGATCTGACAGATGTGTTTACAATATTTTTCTGGTAATGTATGACATAAATTACAAACCTCTAAAATTTTGGGTGGATATTTGTTAGGTTACTTTATGCAAATAACCTAATTCGATCCCCTCTTCTCACTTCAACACTCGAACAACAAAATTGAAAAGTATGTATGTATTATTGATTCAGTAAAGTATCGAAAATACAAGTATACTCTCCCCCAAGGAAGCCTATCTTCCTCCACTAGCTAATATGCCCAGTCTATACTCAAAAGAAAATAACCTCCTGAACAGAAATAAAAGAAGATTATTTATAGTGTCGCCTTCCTGCGCCCTATCCTTTCTGATAACCCAATCTGCTTCTACTAATTACCGTTCGGTACTATCGTATATATACTGTTCGGCCTTTGATCCCATCCTCCCTTTCATCTGCCTCTACTTCCCTCCTCCCTTCTGGATACCGTTCGGTCTATACTTCCCCCTTGTCTTACGGTTCGGCTTCTCCTCTCACACCGTTCGACCTCGCTTCCCCCTGTCTCTCTGTTCGGCCTCACTTCCCCCTTGACTTATCATTCGGCTTCTCCTCTCATGCACCGTTCGACCTTACTTCCCCCTGCCTTACCGTTCGGTATTAGGTTAATTCCCTCCTCTTTTATTCCTAACATTACTCTACCCCTCAAAGTCAGGGAACTGTTATTTGACGTAATGCTCCTCTTTTCAGGTGGCACCCTCCAATTCAGGTCTGGAGGCTTGGTTGGTGGTAAATCCTCCTCCACTGTCTTCCATTCTCCTGGATTCTATTAACTTCCAACATTTTGGTCACCTCTTTTCCAAAATCATAAGCCCGGAAAAAATGATCTTCAATGTCTTTCAATGCTTTAAGCAGCTCTCTCCCCTCTGCAGGTCCCTCTTCATTGGGAGTTAAGTCACTCTCTTCTGTCTCCCCCTCCCCAAATTCAGTTTGGCTCAAGCTCCAAGCTAGAGTCATGGTTTCAATCTCTATTTCCCTTAGGAGTGCCTTCAGAGTAATAACTCTTCTTGTTAAAGTGGGATCCCCCTTGATCTCCACCTCCTTCCCTGCTTGCTCAATCTTCATGCTCAGCTGCCACCAATCTACTTTCATTTCTCCCCGAGATGCCAACCAGGTAACTCCTAATATCACATCCATACCTCCCAACTCAAAGAGATAAAGTTTATCTCTGATTTCTAATCCCTCCATCTCAGTAATATAATCATTTCCATTGCTCACTATGTTAATGATGCGAGCAGACTCTCGTAGTCCGCTCATCATCACTCCTCTAACATTATCTGGGTGCTCTTGTGGCAGGTTACCCAATCAGTCACCACATAGGCATTAGGTTCTGGAACTGAATCTTGCCCAAAAAATTGTTGGAGAACCTTTAATGCATGTTTAACATGATCAGAAGAGCTCAAGCTTCGACCATCTATGGCTACTTTATCAACCCCTAATGCAATAAGGGCAGGAGCCCCAACTGTTTTCCTGACATTCCAGAATATAAAACAGTTACCTCTACTGTTTTTCCCCTCAGCTGTTGCTCCAAAGTAGTCCACAGCATCATCCCAAAGTACACTAGGAAATTCCAAAACCACTTTATTCAGAGCTCCATAACTAAGACGTTGAACAGAAGAACATTTCCATTGTGGCAAAGGTGGGGAGAACTGTATAGTTTCAGCCTTCAAACAACCAAGTGGAACATTAACAAGGGCATCTATAAGGGTATTATATTCAGCTTCCCGTGCTTCATCCATATCGACAGGAACTTTTTGTTCTGTCACTGTCATAAGGAGGGCAATCATTGTTCAACATTGTCAACTCAAGGCCCAATTGATCACCAATCAACGAGGACGGATCTGATCTTCGCTCAGTAGCCACCGCAGCTTCAACACCAGTTATAATGCTAGCTCCAAGATCGATAGAGACAGAAAGTGAGGAGTGATCTGGTTTGCCAGATACTTGTGCACCAGGATCTCAAACTCCTGGATGTACTCGTTGACGCTCCCCTCCTGTCGTACCACTGCCATTTTCTCAAGAGCGGTGCCCCGATTTAGTTCGCCAACCCTTCGTGTCAGAGTGTCCGTGAACATCCTCCAAGTCGGATGCCTATTTTTCTTCAGCCAGAAGCGGAACCAATAACTCGCCAAACCTCCCTCCATGCATCTATAGATGAGCTTCATCTTCTCCTTCTCCGTCACGCTCTAGAGGTTGAAGAATTTCTCTGCCTGTGCGATCCAGCCCATGGGATCCGCACCTTCAATTGTAGGTAGTTCAACGTGCTTCCTCCAACTGCGTCGAACTTCTCCTCTGTCTTCTTCCGATTCCTCCTCCGAGTTTTCCGGTGGTCGTCGTTCGCGTCCAGCATTGACGGAATCACAACTTCCTTCGGAGCTCTGATAATGGTTCCTGGAGCCTCGTCCTGAAGCTCGTTGGAACTCAAGAGTCATCTCCTGCACCGCCTTCACTTCCTCCATTTATGACTCCATCACCGCCATTCTTCCTTCAAGTGCGTTTAATTTCCCCTCCATTCTTCTTCGCTATTGTTCCTCCTCGCTCGCTCTTCTTCCCTTCGAAACCGATCCGGCAGGTCGGACCAATTTGTTAGGTTACTTTATGCAAATAACCTAATTCGATCCCCTCTTCTCACTTCAACACTCGAACAACAGAATTGAAAAGTATGTATGTATTATTGATTCAGTAAAGTATCGAAAATACAAGTATACTCTCCCCCAAGGAAGCCTATCTTCCTCCACTGGCTAATATGCCCAGTCTATACTTAAAAGAAAATAACCTCCTGAACAAAAATAAAAGAAGACTATTTATAGTGTCGCCTTCCCGTGCCCTATCCTTTACGATAACCCAATCTGCTTCTACTAATTACCGTTCGGTACTATCATATATATACCTTTCGGCCTTTGATCCCATCCTCCCTTTCGTCTGCCTCTACTTCCCTCCTCCCTTCTGGATACCGTTCGGTCTATACTTCTCCCTTGCCTTACCGTTCGGCCTCGCTTCCCCCTGTCTCTCTGTTCGGCCTCACTTCCCCCTTGACTTACCGTTCGGCTTCTCCTCTCATGCACCGTTCGGCCTTACTTCCCCTTGCCTTATCGTTCGGTATTAGGTTAATTCTCTCCTCTTTTATTCCTAACAATATTGTACTGTTTTTCTTTTGAAAATATTATTTAAAGAGCCTATTTGCAATTTTCTTGTAAGTTTTACTCCTGCTTAGGCCTGAAATCATAGTTAATTAGTCATGTTTCCAAAAGTCGTACTTATGAGTGACCCATTGATGTTTTTGAAGGATTTTGGTTATGTTCAAACAACATCTACCGAGATGTTGAAAGCCTATGTTTTCAATGAGCCACTTGTAGTTGATGCTGCACGTCTATCACCTCTTGGACCTGGTTCAATTTTCACGGTATGATGTTTACTATGTTCTATATCTGCGCAGTTATTTTGTTTTTATGTTATTATTGCTAGCACTTTTTTATGATATCATTATTTCTTAATTTTGGTTGCATGCAGCAAGGGACAAAAAGAATGCCAGGCATAGCTGTCACAAAATCTGTTGTTTCTACAGAGCCTGGGGGTAGAAGGAGGGAAGAGATTTTTGTAGATATAATTGAGAAAATCAGCATCACTTTTAGCTCCAGTGTTAGTAAATATGTTAAAATATTAAACGATGAATTTCATTACATTGTTCCATTGTTACATCGTCCATCATGTATCATGAGTATAGACGCTTTGCTTATGGTTTCTGGATGCTATTTACAAAACTTAATTATGATTTCTTTCGAGCATGGATTTACTCTTGACTCTCTAGTGTCTGAAACTAATTTAATCTAAGTAATGAACCATCCATTCCAATTAGAAATTCTACTTATCAAATGCACAGGGGAAAAACTTACCTTGCCTAATGAAACATAAATAGTCAATTTTGATTGAAATCTTTTTATGCATTTGTTGAAATATGTTGTATTGTGTAATTGTACTGTTAGTCTTAGGCTGTTGTGTGCTGGTCTATTTGCTCCTTATATAGGGCATTTGGTGTAATAGAAAAAACAACACAATGGAATAATACTTCTATCTCTTCATTTTCTCTCCCAAATTTAATATGGTATCCAGAGCAGGTTAGGGTTTGCAGCCACCCACTGTCGTCCACCGTTGCTTCCGCCGTCCGTCGCCGCTGTCCGTCGCCGTCCGCCGCCGCCGCCTTTTCTCCAGCGAAGTTAGGGGTTCGATGCGCCTCGAAGAGCGCGACCCATCCCCGGTGGTCGCCGCCTCATCTTCCTCTCGACACGTCGTCACGTGCCGTTTCCGTGCGGTCTCTCTCGGGCGCGTGGGCTTCACGCGCCGCCTCTCCCGTGTCGGAACTTCACGGCGCCACTGCCGGTCGTTTCTCCTTCGTCTCCTGAGTGTATTGTGGTCTCTGATTTGCTGTTCCGTTGAGGTTTGCTCCGTTTAGGGTTTCTTCCCACAATCCTTGCTCCGTTTAGGTGTTTTCCTCTTTTCTTGTTTGGTTTTACGATGGCTGGTCTTGGAACACCGTCTCTCTCTGCTACTCCAACCATTACTTCTGCAAAACTCAATTGGAAAAACTATCTATCTTGGTCTTCTTCTGTGGAGTTATGGTTTCTTGGTCAAGGACACCATGACCATCTTGAACAAGATGTTTCCACCGTTCCTGAAGAAGAGAAATCTCAATGGCAGAAGCTTGATTTCCAACTATGTGCTGTCCTATGGCAATCTGTTGAACCAGAAGTCTTAGAAATTTTGAGACCTTACAAAACGTGTTCCTCCTTTTGGAGAAAAGCTCATGATATCTTTGCTAACGATGTACAACGCCTCTTTGATGCAACTCAAAGAGTGACTTCCCTCAAACAGAACAATCATGATATGGTTACTTACATAGGAACGGCCCGTGCTGCTGTAGAAGAATTGAAGAATTTCTTTGTGCCCGATTCTTTAGAAGGCCTAAACAAGAAGCTTGATAAGTTTTACATGGTCTTAATTTTAAGAGGTCTACATTCAGATTTTGGTCATGTTCGTGATCAAATGTTGGCTGGTGATCAAGTTCCATCAATGGACAGCTTAGTTACTCGACTTCTTCGGGTACCTT
The DNA here is from genome assembly GCA_027742795.1 of Vigna hirtella. Taxonomy (NCBI): domain Eukaryota; kingdom Viridiplantae; phylum Streptophyta; class Magnoliopsida; order Fabales; family Fabaceae; genus Vigna; species Vigna hirtella. Next base: position 24,881 of record JAHCHA010012282.1, on the reverse strand, counting down.
CATTAGTTAAAGATGAAAGTTCAATTGGTGGTATTGAAACATCAGCCATGGTAGCACCACAAGGAAGAGGAGGAGGAGGCAGAGGCAACCGAGGAGGACGTGGTGGCCGTGGTATGCCTCCTCAGTGCACATATTGTAAGAGGATAGGCCATACTCGAGAGAAATGTTATGCCTTACATGGATATCCAGACAAGGGCGTTCATGTTTTGAAATCTGATGAACCCAAAATTTCGAATGAAGAATATCAAGAATTTTTGAAGTATAAGTCTGGAAAATCTTCTAATCCTGACCAATCCTCTTCCATGTCCAATGCGTCAACTGCCGGTATATCTCAATCTGTGGAAGGTCACAATCCATGGATCCTTGACTCAGGTGCCTCTGACCATATCTCTGGTACTATTTCTTCATTTTCTTCCATGTCCTCTCAGAAAATCCCTCATTTCATTACTATTGCCAATGGATCCAAAGTTGCATCTCAGGGAATTGGCAGAGTTTCCCTATCTCCTTCACTAAATTTAAATTCCGTTTTGTACATTCCTCATTGCCCCTACAATTTAATCTCTTTGAGCCAATTGACTTGTTCCTTAAATTGTTCTGTAACCTTTACTGCTAATTCCTTTGTTATACAGGAACATGGTACGGGTCGCCTGATTGGAGAAGGACATGAGTCTCGAGGACTTTACTTTTTGAAACATAGCTCTTCAGTTTCCTGTTTTACCACTTCATCCCCAAAGCTTTTGCATGATCGGTTGGGCCATCCAAGTTTATTCAAGTTGAAGATGATGGTTCCAAGTCTCAAGAACATTCAAGTCTTAGATTGTGAGTCGTGTCAATTAGGAAAACATGTTAGATCTTCTCATCCTAAAAAGTCTGAGACACTATGTAATTCTCCTTTCTCAACTATTCACTCTGATATTTGGGGACCAAGTCGTGTTACGTCTTTTGGTTTTAACTATTTTGTAACCTTCATTGATGAATTCTCTCGATATACTTGGGTTTATTTAATGAAAGAGAGATCTGAACTTTTGTCCATATTTGTGTCCTTTACTAATGAAATCAAGAACCAATTTGGGAAGACAATTAAAATCCTTCGTAGTGATAATGCTAAGGAATATTTTTCTTCAGCGTTTTCGTCATTCTTATCTTCCCAAGGAATTTTACATCAGTCAACATGTCCTCACACTCCACAACAAAATGGTGTTGCAGAGAGGAAGAATAGACTTCTCATTGAAATTGCACACTCCTTGATGTTGAATACTAATATTCCTGTACATCACTGGGGAGATGCAGTCCTCACTGCCTGTTTTCAAATCAATAGGATGCCGTCTTCCTCTCTTGAGAATAAAGTTCCTCATTCTGTCATTTTTCCAAATGACGCCTTATATCATATTCCCCCACGTGTATTTGGGTGTACATGTTTTGTCCATAATGTTTCTCCAGGTCTTGATAAGCTATCCGCCAAGGCTATTAAGTGTGTCTTCTTGGGATATTCTCGTCTTCAGAAAGGATATAAATGTTATTCTCCCTCCACCAAGAGATATTATATGTCGGCTGATGTCACATTCTTTGAGGATACACCGTTTTTCTCATCCTCTGTGGAGGATCGTTCATCTGTTCAACAAATGTTTCCTCTACCATCGTGTGATCCCTTGGTTATTCCTGCATCTATACCTTAAATTCAAAATGTGAATGACATTGTTCCTCCACCTATTCTCACATATCAGCGTCGGAGACAATCTCAAGCTCAAAACAATAAAGATCCTCTAGACTCATCTCTTCCTCCATCAGCTCACCAGACCATGGATCCTTCATCCTCCTCGTCTTCTACTAACTCAGATGATGATTTGCCCATTGCCCTTCGGAAAGGTATTCGTTCTACTCGTAATCCATATCCTGTTTATAATTTTTTGAGTTATCATCGTTTGTCTCCTACCTATTTCTCTTTTGTTTCCTCCTTGTCCTCCCTTAAGACTCCTAATAATCTTTATGAGGCACTTGATCATCCTGGATGGCGTCAAGCCATGATTGATGAAATGCAAGCACTTGACCACAATGGTACTTGGGATCTTGTTCCTCTTCCTCCTGGTAAGAAGCCTGTTGGCTGCCGATGGGTTTATGCTATTAAGGTTGGTCCTACTGGTGCAATTGATCGTCTAAAAGCTCGTCTAGTAGCTAAGGGATATACTCAAGTTTATGGCATTGATTATTGTGATACCTTTTCTCCTGTGGCTAAAACCAGTACCGTTCGTATTTTACTTGCTATGGCTGCCATTCGTCATTGGCCACTTTACCAGTTGGACATTAAAAATGCCTTTCTTCATGGTGATTTGGAAGAGGAGATATACATGGAGCAACCTCCTGGGTTTGTTGCTCAGGGGGAGTCTGGGTTAGTTTGTAAATTACGTCGTTCCCTCTATGGCTTGAAACAATCACCTCGTGCTTGGTTTGGTAAATTTAGTCGGGTTGTGCAAAATTTTGGGTTGAAACGATGTGAGGTGGATCACTCAGTGTTTTATGGTCATTTTTCTCCTGACAAATGTGTTTATCTCATGGTGTATGTTGATGATATTGTTATTACAGGGAATGACAACACTAAAATTACTCAATTAAAGAATCATTTGTTCAACCACTTTCAGACTAAAGATCTGGGTCGTCTAAAATACTTCCTTGGTATTGAAGTGGCACAGTCAAAAGAAGGTGTCATCATTTCACAAAGGAAATATGCTCTTGATATTTTAGAAGAAACAGGTTTGACAAATTGCAAGCCTATTGATAGTCCTATGGACTCAAATCAAAAGCTAATGAGAGATCAAGGTGAACCTTTCTCAGATCCAGAGAGATATAGAAGGCTGGTTGGAAAACTCATATATCTTACAATAACAAGACCTGATCTTTCTTATCCAGTGGGAGTTGTGAGTCAATTTATGCAGAATCCACATGTTGACCATTGGAATGCAGTAATTCGAATTCTCAGATACATAAAAGGAAATCCAGGACAAGGATTGTTGTATGAGGACAAGGGAAGCACTCAGATTGAAGGATATTGTGATGCAGATTGGGCTGGTTCTCCAATTGATCGAAGATCTACTACAGGATATTGTGTTCTACTTGGAGGGAACCTTATATCTTGGAAAAGTAAGAAACAAAGTGTTGTTGCTAGATCTAGTGCTGAAGCTGAATACCGATCTATGGCTTTGACTACATGCGAGCTTGTGTGGATCAAGCAACTTCTCCAAGAGTTAAAATTTTGTGGAAATGAGTCGTTGAAACTGTACTGTGACAACCAAGCAGCCCTTCATATTGCCTCCAATCTGGTGTTTCATGAGAGAACAAAACATATAGAAATTGATTGTCATTTTATTAGAGAGAAGTTGTTGACTAAGGAATTTGTTACGGAGTTTGTCAATTCTAATGAACAACTCGGAGACATTATGACCAAATCTCTAAGAGGGCCTAGGATTCAATTTATATGTTCCAAGCTTGGTGCATATGATCTATATGCTCCAGCTTGAGGGGGAGTGTTGAAATATGTTGTATTGTGTAATTGTACTGTTAGTCTTAGGCTGTTGTGTGCTGGTCTATTTGCTCCTTATATAGGGCATTTGGTGTAATAGAAAAAACAACACAATGGAATAATACTTCTATCTCTATATTTTCTCTCCCAAATTTAATAGCATTATAGTGAACTAGTGCTTTTATGACACCAAAAGTTTTTTGGTAAAGTTCATACAAGAGAACAATTGAAGTCGTGCAAAATGAAAACATTGTGGTGGATTAATGCACATACAAGAAAAAGGATTAGGGATGGAGGTTCTAAAAAGAAAGTAGAAGGAGAACATTTTGAGGAGAATATGGCAAAATCTAACCTAAGACGGTTTGGCCATGCGTGGAGAAGACCAATAGAAGCCCTGTAAAAAATAGCCAATTAGATTGTGGATAGTTACATTACAACCAAAAATAACAAAGTCTGAGTTTTCCAAGAGAAAGGACCAAGAAACAAGAAATAATTGAAAAAGAAAAGACTGGACTATGAATTATCCTTCCAAAGATCTTCCCTTCGAAAAATTAGCTAAAACTTGGTTCTCCCAACACTTACAATTCAGAATGAATATTTGTATTCAAATGATTCCCTTGTAGCATGTGTTCATCATTCTCAGTATTTTTAATGTAATTTGGCCAGGGATACATTCTGACTTCTGAGATTGATGGCACCATACAAATGAAGAGCTATCTTTCTGGCAATCCTGAAATTCGATTAGCACTTAATGATGATCTCTCCATTGGAAGAAATGTGGGAGCAGCTTACGGTAACTTCCAATCATTCAATCATTGTTTCCAGTAGTTTTCCAAGAATTATAATTATATTATACTTATGTGGAAATGTTTCTAGAGCAGGTTATAGGAGCTCATCTGGCTCAGGAACAGTTGTATTAGATGACTGTAATTTCCATGAATCTGTTCGCCTAGATAGTTTTGATATTGATAGAACTCTATCCCTGGTGGGTACCAAAGTAGTCTTAAACTTTTTCATTCAGAATATAGAGGTATTTTATTGACTTGTTTACTTTTGAACATTTATTTTAATGGTACACTGCCAATTTTAGATCCCACCAGATGGTGAATTTCCAGTCATGAACTACCGTATGACACAGGAATTTAGGCCTCCTTTTCGTATTAATGCTCTGATTGAAGAGGCAGGATCGCTTAAGGTGATTCCTACTTTTACATAGTTATTCTCTAGTTTTCTGTCTTATGTATCTTTCTGTATGTGTGTGTATTCCTCTTTCCCTTGCAGTCACTAGCAGAATAACACTTTTGAAATTGCTATTGCAGGCAGAAGTAATTCTTAAAATAAGTGCCGAGTTTGCTTCAAGTGTAACAGCAAATACTATCAAATTGCAGATGCCACTACCGAAATATACCTCCAGGTATTATTCTAAATTTCTCAATGTCGTTTAATAAATGGGATACTATCTTTGAAAGTGATTTTTAGTTAACTGGAAACTGACATGTTGATGCGTTTAGTATTTTTACTGAAGTATCCCCCTAATAGGTTTTGGACTGCATCAGTTTATAGAACTCTTGAGGGGATTGTCCACTGATTTTATGAAAAATATAGAGAGGGAATTAATTATAATGTTTTAGAAATTACAAACATTTTATTTATCCCCTTGGGGCAATAGGGATGTTTTTGACCATAGGTTATACTGAAAGGAAATTTGAAAAGTAAACTATTTAAAAAATAGTGTTTGGGATTGATGCTGAAATTTACAGTTTTTTCTTTGAAAAAAAAAGGCTGTTTTCATGCCTCTATATATTTTAAGCTTATATATTTTGCAAACAGTTTTCGTTCTCCTTAAACGGTTTTCCCCAAATTATTAAATAAGCTTTTTCTGTTTTAGCTTTTTTGCATATCATATTTATCACAAATTTACTATATAAAACTAATTTTTTTGTTGTTGTATCCAAATGGAATTAATTACCTTAAAATTGTTTTTCAATAAATTTACCCAAACAAAAATTGTTTCTGATTATAATTTATTATTGAAATAATCTATTATTGAAATAATCTTAATTGCCAATTTTGGTGTGTGACTAGAATCTAAAGTTATAACAGATCATTTGTGACTAGTTGCTTATGATCATTGACACGCTCACTAGGTTATATGTAATGTTCTTGCTCCTTTTTCTAAGCTAAGTTAAATTTCAGCACAAGGTAGGGTGCTGGGTGTGTGCCTTGTCCACATTTCAGAACCGTAGGGTCTTAAGTGTGTTGGACCATGTTACATATAGAATTTTGAGTCTCTGATCCAACAATTCATGACGTATATGTGTGAAATCTGAACACAAATTGTTGGAAAAAGTAGTTCAAGGGACCATTATGTCAATATTAGATTTGGATCGAAGGCTTTTTGATTGTGTCAAGGACCATTTCTCTGCTAATAGGTGAAGACTTTGCATTACATACGGTAGAAGTTAACAAAGCAGTTAATAAAGGTCAATGAATGTCATCAAGTATTATGGGGTGCTATTATTTATCTTGCTAATTTTACTGTGTGGATAAACGATGGCCGAGACTGTAGTTGCTGATGTAAGTTAGACGGAATTGTCACAGAGTTAGTTTTGAGCTGGAACCTGGAGCTGTTGGACAAACAACTGATTTTAAGGAAGCAAACAAGAGGCTCGAATGGAGTTTAAAAAAGGTCATATTTCTTGTCATTTCTCTAACCTATTTTTTGCGTGTTTCATTGTCTGTAATTCTTCAAATAAAGCTTTTTATTGGATGATTTGGATCATTACGTTTTTCTGAAGAATAAGTCACTTATAAGTGCTACGTAACAGATTGTCGGGGGATCTGAGCATACTCTGCGGGCAAAGCTAACCTTTGCTCAGGAATCTCACGGTATATACCCTTATACTTGATGCATGCTCAAAATGGATAGTTTGATTTTTTGGTTGGGTGATTAATATGTCATAATTATGCAAATATATTTGTTAACAGTTAATGTAACGAAAGAATCCGGACCTGTTAGCGTGACATTTACTATACCAATGTATAACGCATCACGGCTTCAGGTAAAGTGACCATGTGAACTTTTATTCTTTCTAGTTTTTATTTGAGCAAAAGCTTCCTTTTTATCAGACGCTATGTAGATTGATTTACTTGAGATTGAAATTGTAAAATAATTTTAGAGGGCTTAATTGATCCTCTCATAATCTTTTATTTATAAAAATAAATTGATACAAGAGTACATGATAATTAGGATAACCTTAGACACAATATAATCATGATAAATAAGGTAACCCTAGACAATATAATCATGATAAATAGGGTAACCCTAGACAGAATATAATCATGATAAATATGGTAACTGTTACGATATAAGGTAGGGGTAATAATAAGGGTTGGAAAGTATATGAGCAGAGAGAATATTTAGTATAAGTTAATTAGAGTAAATAAATATAGTATAAGTTAATTAGAGTAAATAAATATATATTTAGGGAAATATTCAATATAAGATATTTATAATTAAGGATATAAGCTAGGATAATATACGGAGAGATATTTATATTAAATATAGGGATATTTATATTAAATGCAGATATATTCTAGAGAAATATTTAATAAGAGATGGGTGGGAAATAATTAATATAAATAAAGTTAGAGTCTAGGGTTAAAGACATGCTTTTGATTATTGAGTTTTGTGACAGACATTATTGTCTTGTGAGGGAGGTTATGCTCTCAAAGTAATTGAAGGAGGTTATGCTCCCAATTATTGTTTACCCTTGTTTATTCAGATATTACCATCAATAAAAGAGATTCATTCATCCAATATCATTCGTTTATTGTTCTGTTACGTGTGAGAGAGTGTGAAAGGTTGTATTTGGTTAGTTTATGTACTCAGGTACGTAACAATTGGTCCGACCTGCCGGATCCTAATAGAGACGAGTGAAAGACATCATGGAGGGAAGAATGAATGTAGTTGAAGGGAAACTGGAGAGGATGGGGCAGAGACTAAAGAACATGGAGTTGTCCCTAAGGAGGTTGAAGGCAGAGTTGAGTGGAATACGCCATGAAGTCCAAGCTCCAAACGGGAAGGGACTGCTGGAACCGAACGATAGTGGACTAACGGATCCGAACGTGAGCGAACTGCCAGAACCGAACGATAGCAGATTGCTGGATCCGAACGTGAAAGAACGGACGGAACCTACAGAGAGAGGACTTACCGAGCCGAACGGGAGGAGACGGCCAGAACCGAACGTGAGAAAACTACCTGAACCAAACGGTCTAGTATTGGAAGGAAGAATGAAGGCTTTGGAAGGAAGGGCAGATGGAAGAATCAATACCCTGGAGAGAACAATGGAGTCTGTGAAGAGATGGGCCGACAAAAAGAACAGGGGGCTTGCAGTGTTTGGTACACTGGCAGAAGGAAGAGAGCGACGTGAAGTACTGAAAGACATTGAAAACCATTCCCTCAGGGCTTATGATTCAGGAGAAGTGGTAACCAGAATGCTGGACGAAGAATGGAAGACATTAGAGAAGGTTTTACCACCACCCGAACCTCCAGACATGAATTGATGAGGAGCCATGAGATCAAGTTCCCCGTTTCCAACCTTGAGGACAAGGTTGTTTTGCAGCGGGGTGTAATGTTCCGATATAAGGTAGGGGTAATAATAAGGGTTGGAAAGTATATGAGCAGGGAGAATATTTAGTATAAGTTAATTAGAGTAAATAAATATAGTATAAGTTAATTAGAGTAAATAAATATATATTTAGGGAAATATTCAATATAAGATATTTATAATTAAGGATATAAGCTAGGATAATATACGGAGAGATATTTATATTAAATATAGGGATATTTATATTAAATATTAAATATAAGGATATTTATATTAAATGCAGATATATTCTAGAGAAATATTTAATAAGAGATGGGCGGGAAATAATTAATATAAATAAAGTTAGAGTCTAGGGTTAAAGACATGCTTTTGATTATTGAGTTTTGTGACAGACATTATTGTCTTGTGAGGGAGGTTATGCTCTCGAAATAATTGAAGGAGATTATGCTCCCAATTATTGTTTACCCTTGTTTATTCAGGTATTACCATCAATAAAAGAGATTCATTCATCAAATATCATTCGTTTATTGTTCTGTTACGTGTGAGAGAGTGTGAAAGGTTGTATTTGGTTAGTTTATGTACTCAGGTACGTAACATTAACCTTAGACACAATATAATCATGATAAGTAGGGTAAATATTCTAACACTCCCCCTCAAGCTGGAGCATACAAATTGTATGTGCCAAGCTTGGAATAAATAAACTCAATGCAACAAAATCAACTTGTCTAAAATGTCGAGACAATAGACGTGGTAACTTTGGCTTCGGACAAGATGCACATATGCTTCATACCATCGAGAGAGAATGTCTATAAACCAAATTGGACTCACAAACTAGCGTAACCAAAGAGACTCCTCATAAGCTTGTGGAGAATAATATTGGACAACCACGAAACTTCATCTAGCACCATGAACCTTCAAGTAGGATGACTTTGACAAAGTTGATTTCCATCAAAAGTGAATGACGAGTGGTAGACAGAGACAAACTGCAGAAACTGGATTGCCATCAAGTAAGGATGGGGCCTGCATGACTAAAAGCGACAAACTGCAGAGACTGGATTCCATCGAGAAAGGATGGGGCTTGCAGTGGCTAAAAGCGACAAACTACAGGGATTAAATTGCCATAGTGACTGATGGGGCCTGTAGTGGTTGAAAGCGACCAAACTGTAGGGGCTAAACTACCATCACTGATTGATGGGGTTTGCAGTGGCTGAAACATACTACGGGGACTAAACTGCCATCATTGACTGATGGGGGCCTGCAGTGGTTGAAAGCGACAAACTACAGGGACTGCCATCACTGACTGATGAGGTGATGGGGGCCTGTAGTGGCTGAAAGGACAAAACTGCAGGGACTGCCATCACTGACTGATGGGGCATGCAGTGGCTGGAAACATATTGCAGTGGCTGGAAACATACTCCCCTCACGGCAAACGACAGAAATGACGACGCGCCAAGACAAATCGTGAAGGTGGAAGATCATTATGGTCTCCTTTATTCATCAAAGCATCCAAAAATAGATCTCACAAGGGACTGGTGAAATTGTTTGACTAAGATTCTTAATCTTGCCAGAAATAGACTCCCCCTCACACCATGAGGAACCTTCAACCTATGACTTTGGTTTTGAAATTCTTTGTGATAACAAGCTATTAACACTGACTCTCCTTGGAGACTTGTAAATAAATGACACAAGCTATCAGAAACATCACAGCTGCTACAATATGCAAAGCTAAACACACATTATGAAAGAGGCTAAGGAACAATGCTGAAACAAAGAATTTTTATGATTCTGACATTGGGAAGGTGACTTGTGACCAACACGCACCAGAAGCTGATCAGAGAGAAGTTGTTCGTGACAGTGCGTGTGGAGGAGAATGAGGCAGCGACAACAGGGATGGGTCGCGCTCCTCGATGCTCACAAAACCCCTAACTTCGCCAGAGAAAACGAGACGAAAGCGGTGGCGGAGGTAGAACAGATGTGGCGTGCGTGGCTGTGCTTGGATGAGAACTAGCCCTAGACACAGGCAGGGTTGACCATTGCTCAAGGACGCGATCTAGATCCATTGGTCGCCGGACTAAACTGTGGCGGTGGCCGACATTAGCGGACAACGTCAGAATGATAGGAAATAGAGGTTGATGGTGACAAACTTATGTGGACAGGTGGAAAAATAGTGCCAAGTGGACAACGACAAACGACGCCAAACAACGACAAACGACGCCAGACAGCGACAAACAACACCAGACAGCGGCAAACATGCGGACAACAACTAGGGTTTGGAGACTAGATAGAAACCAGAACAAGACTGCTCATTTAGGTATTTAAGAAAAGATGAAATTTTTAAGGCCGCCGGTGGCCAGCACTGGCCATCGGCGGCAACAAAGACAGAGTAGGAAGAGACTCAGACAACCTGCTCTGATACCAACTTGAGATTGAAATTGTAAAATAATTCTAGAGGGCTTAATTGATCCCTCTCATAATCTTCTATTTATAAAAATAAATTGATACAAGAGTACATGATAATTAGGGTAACCTTAGACACAATATAATCATGATAAATAAGGTAACCCTAGACACAATATAATCATGATAAATAGGGTAACCTTAGACACAATATAATCATGATAAATAGGGTAACCCTAGGCACAATATAATCATGATAAACAGGGTAACCCTAGACACAATATAATCATGATAAATAGGGTAAATATTCTAACAGCTTTGATGGTGTTCTCTTATGTATCTGAGTAGGAGACGTAACGAAATCACCTTCTCACACACTCACAACAAGCAAAAGAATAATGAAAGAATGGAATTGAACGAATGAATATCTTTTATTGATGGTAGTATCTGAATAAACAAAAGTAAACAATAATTGGGAGCATAACCTCCATCAATTATTTGGGAGCATAACCTCCCTCACAAGACAATAATGTCTGTCACAAAACTCAATAATCAAAAGCATACCCTTAACCCTAAACTCTAGCTTTATTTATACTAATTATTTCCCGCCCCATCTCTTACTAAATATTTCCATAGAATATATCTGCATTTAATATAAATATCTCTATATTTAATATAAATATCCCTCGTATGTTATCCTAGCATATATCCATAATTATAAATATCTTATATTGAATATTTCACTAGGATATATATTTATTTACTCTAATTAACTTATACTGAATATTCTCTCCTATTGTGGCTCATTTTACTGTAATTAGCTCTCGCCCCCCTAACCGCTGCACAGTTACGATGGTGATTCTTCAACCGTTCGGCCTGCTCGCTCCCTGCTTCCCATCGTTCGGCCTGGTCGCTCCCTCCCTCCCACCTATCGGCCTGGTTGCTCCCTGCCTCCCGCCGTTCGGCCTGGTCGCTCCCCGTTGTCCATCGTTCGGCCTGGTCGCTCCCCTTTGTCCACCGTTCGGCCTTACCTCTCCATGCCTTCCACCGTTTGGCCTTTACGGTCAATACTGTTCGGCCTCACTTCCCTGCTTCCTTTCTTCTCCTTCTCATTACCTCCCACCTTATACCCTAACATTACACCCCGCTGCAAAACAACCTTGTCCTCAAGGTTGGAATCGGGGAGCTTGATCTCATGGCTCCTCATCAATTCAGGTCTGGAGGCTCGGGTGGTGGCCATCCCTCCTCATCTTCCACCAATATCGTGATTCTCCGGCTCCTGTCCGGACAGTTGTGAGCAGGACCGAACAGACCGCTGCATCTAAAGCACCTTCGTTCTTCTCTCCGTTTCACATATTCATCATAAGGCAGATTCCTCAGGTTTCTTTCCTTTCGTCCGGAACCCCCATTCTCCGTGATTGCCGCTCAGCTCTCCACAACAGTTACCGTTCGGCTCTGGTTAGGGCGACTGGGCTCCAACTGCGTATCCGAACCGTTCGGTCTCTCCTCAGATTGATTATTTATCATACTTCCACTCCCAGCCTTCACGCCCCCTTGGATATCCTCCACATCCCTCGCCATCCTCATAGCTATCATCAACTCTCGCGGATCAAGTAGTCGTACTTGATTCCGAATTCCATCTTGTAATCCTGCCATGAAGTACCCCATCAACTGTTCTTTGGCCACTCCTTTTGTCTGCCCCACCAAGATTTCAAAATCTTGGATGTATTCTTCCACTAAGCCTGATTGCTTAATCAAGACTGGTCCCTGACTTCCTCCGAACAATACCACCATTTCCTCCTTCAGTCCTGTCCACGTTCAGTTATCTGTTTGCTCCCTCCAGAATCTGAACCAGAATCCGACACTACCTTCCATACTGATGTAGGCCAGACGCAACTTTTCTTCCTCGGACACCCCCTGTAACTCAAAGAATTTATCCGCCCTATTGATCCAATTCAACGGATCACTCCCTTCGAAAATGGGTAACTCTACCCTTCTTCTCCAATTCAGATGTTCCTCATGGCGTCCAGCACCGTTCGGTCCACTGCCCCTCTCACTGTTTGTTCCACTGCCCGTCTCACTGTTCGGTCCATCCTCTCCACCACCATTCGGTCCACCACCGTTCGGTCCTCCATCTTTCTCGCCCTCCTCTTCAATCATTTTTCCATTAACGGATCCCTGACTTCCCATCTAGTTGATGGGTTTGTACTCCCATCATCCTCATCAGTTCTTGCAAATCCTTGCATATTGCCTCCACCTTCGTCTCCACTCCCTCAATGGACAGTTGCATGCTTTCCTGATTCAACCCCACGTGCTCCAGTTTGATTTCGATTGCACTCATTCTTCCCTCCATCATGTCTCTCACTCCTCTCTGTCACTTCGGCTGGCCTCACACTCCTCTTTTTCGATCCGACAGATTGGACCAATTGTTACGTATCCGACTAGGAGACGTAACGAAATCACCCTCACACACTCACAACAAGCAAAAGAATAATGAAAGAATGGAATTGAACGAATGAATATCTTTTATTGATAGTAATATCTGAATATACAAAAGTAAGCAATAATTGAGAGCATACCCTCCATCAATTATTTGGGAGCATAACCTCCCTCACAAGACAATAATGTCTGTCACAAAACTCAATAATCAAAAGCATACCCTTAACCCTAGACTCTAGCTTTATTTATACTAATTATTTCCCACCCTATCTCTTACTAAATATTTTCCTAGAATATATCTGCATTTAATATAAATATCTCTATATTTAATATACATATCCCCTGTATATTATCCTAGCATATATCCTTAATTATAAATATCTTATATTGAATATTTCACTAGGATATATATTTATTTACTCTAATTAACTTATACTGAATATTCTCTCCTATTGTGGCTTCTTTTACTTTAATTAGCTCTTGTCCCCGCTAACCGGTACGCAGTTAAGATGGTGATTCTTCAATCGTTCGGCTCAGGTCCTTCCCTGCTTCCCACCGTTCGGCCTGGTTGCTCCCTGCCTCCCACCATTCGGCCTGGTAGCTCCGTGCCTGATGGAAGCTTGCTATGGGTGAGACTCATTGAACCAGGAAGCCAAACAGCAAACGTTCCAGTGAGCAGAATGAAGGCAGCGGAATTCTGAAATAGATGCAGAGAATGGTATGGTTTCGGTGAAGAATGGAGTGGGTTAGAACCTCTCAGCTCAGAGGGCCTTCCTACTTTGGAAGGAAGCTAGAGGTAAGGAGAAAGAAAGTGAAGAATTGGGTTGACTCAAGAGCAAAGGTAAGCGGGCATTTCATTTCTGCAGCAATTGGACTAAGCTCAAAAGTGTCTACAAAAGAGGGAAGAGGTCTCTTATTTATAGGAAGATAAGAGCCTCATATCTGAAATGAAATTCAATCCAAAAGCAAATGAAATTAAAAAAAAAGGCGTTAATTTGCTTCAGCTTCAAACTTGCCTCATTCCAACTCAGCAACACACGTGAAACAACACCAATTCTGAAACGCTGGGCTAGCTAGGTTATTGGCTGAGCTTTTTGATAGCTTTGGCAGCAAGCTTCTCCCTCCAAGTCTCTCTTTTCACGTGCTCAAATGCTATGCTGGCAGCTGCTCCCTCCAATTTTATTAATCCTACAAAGCAAAGAAAAATGTGCTTTTAATTATGGGAAGAAGGATTAATGTAAATTACCTTCCATAGAAGCAAAATGGTAGGTGATCCTTCTTCCTCTTGAATCCTCTTTGCCATGGCTCTAGTAAGAGGTCCAATGTGTGTCTTAGATGGTCTTCCATCAGACCCTCCCTCTTGAAAAGGATCTGTTCTCAGATTTGCTTCAACCTGTTGATCATTCCCTATGAAAGGAATTAAGTCGCAGATGCTAAAAGTATGACTGACACCATAACTTTCAGGGAGATCTAAGATGTATGCATTATCATTTATCTTTTTGACCACCTTGAATGGACCATCTCCTCTTGGACTAAGTTTGGACTTCCTTTGAGAGGGAAATCTTTCCTTTCTCAAATGAAGCCAAACTAGGTCTCCTTTTACAAAAACTATTTTCTTTCTCCCTTTGTTGTTGTATTCTGCATATTTTTGAGTTTGTTTTTCAATTTGGATTTTGACTTTCTCATGTAACTTCTTGATGAACTCCGCTTTAGAAGCACCTTCTTTATGGAGAAAAGAAGACGATTCTAGAAGAGGTAGTAAATCAAGAGGTGTGATAGGGTTAAAACCATAAACAACCTCAAAAGGAGAAAGATTAGTAGTCTTGTGGACTACTCTATTATAAGCAAATTCAACGAGGTAGATGTTCATCCCAAGATTTGTTATTACCTCTTAATATTACCCTTAATAATGTAGATAAAGATCTATTTACTACTTCAGTTTGCCCATCAGTTTGTGGGTGACATGTAGTAGAAAATAGAAGTTTAGTTCCAAGCTTTTCCCATAAAGTTTTCCAAAAATGGCTTAGGAACTTCACATCTCTATCAGACACTATAGTTTTGGGTAAGCCATGCAATCTCACTATTTCTTTAAAGAAGAGTCTAGAGATATAGCTAGCATCATCTACTTTGTGGCAGGGTATAAAATGAGCCATTTTACTAAAACGATCTACTACCACAAATATAGAATCATACCCCCTTTGAGTTCTTGGCAATCCTAAGACAAAGTCCATGCTTATGTCCTCCCAAGGAGTATTAGCTATAGGAAGAGGTGTATAGAGTCCATGGGCATAATTTTGGACTTAGCTTGTAAACAAGCTATACATTTAGAACAATGCTTTGAACATCTATTCTCATGTGTGGCCAATAAAATTTACTTTTCAAAATGTTTAGAGTTTTATCAACTCCTTGATGGCCCATGAGTCCTCCTCCATGACTCTCTTTGATAAGAAGTTTTCTAATGGATCCTTGGAGTATACAAAATTTTCCTTTATTAAAAAGATACCCCTCAGAAAGATAGAATCCATCAAAAGGCTTCTTAAGACATGATGAATAAGTGGATGCAAATGTTTCATCATTTTCATATAACTCTTTTATGTCATCAAATCCTAATATTTGGGATCCTAGGGTTACTAATAATGCATGTCTTCTAGATAAAGCATCCGCAACAACATTAGTACTCCCCTTTTTGTGTTTGATGACATAGGGAAATTGCTCCAGGTATTCCACCCACTTTGCATGTCTTTTGTTTAGACTATGAGGGTACCCTCCCTCTTGTACTCTTTCTTATGGTTGGAACTATGAGGGTAATCTTTCTTAGTGGAGCTTTTCCTCTTGAGTTGTTGCTCTACCCTCACACAAAGTTGGACTAACTCATTGAGATCATTGTAGGGTATAAGTTCAACCCTATCTCTTATGTCATAGTTGAGTCCACTTTGGAACCTAGCAATTGTTATCCTTGGTTCCTCTCTTATCCCAGCTCTCAACATGAGCAACTCCATTTTCTGTATACTCTTCAACACTCATGTTCCTTTGTTGAGTTTGTGGAGCTTATCCATTAACTCGCTATCATAGTAGGCTGGTACATGTCTTCTTCTCAAGGCAGTTCTCAACTCATTCCAATACCTGATTGGAGGTAAGTGTCTTAGCCTATGATCCTTGACCAAGGCTGTCCACCAAATTAAGGCATAGCCTTGAAAACTTAGAGAAGCCATGGTGACTCTCTTTTCATCATCTATTTGGTGGCACTCAAACAATTGCTCAACTTTCATTTCCCATTCTAGGTATTCTTCCACATCATCCTTTCCATGAAAGGAAGGAAGATCAATTTTGGGATCTCTTGGATGGTGCTCTCTAACTCTATGATGTCTTTTAGGAGGCATTTGGTAGTGGTCATCATTGTGATGACTACTATATTGCTCAAGCTCACTAGGAGAAGATGATGATTCTTCTCTTCTCCTATGGGAAGATCTCTCTTTCTTTTTGTCTTGATTAATAAAAAGTTGACTAATCATGTCTTTGAGCTCACTAATCTCTCTATCCCTTTGTTCAAATTTTTGCTCAAATTCCTCCCTTAAAGAACTCTCACTATGGGGTTTCAAACTTCCTTGCACACTTGATTGACTCATTCTTGTCAAAGGAAAAGATTTTCACAAGGTTTTCAAAATATTTGACAAGTAATGAGTGAAAAGATTTTCACAAGCTTTCTTTGTTTTTGGTGAAAAATTTCTAAAGAGATTCTAGAGGCAAAAGATGTTTCTAAGTAGCTCCCAGGAAGAAGAGGTGAGTTACAAATGGACAACCTTAGAAACTAAGTTCTTCCTTAGCCAGAGTTTCCTTAGAGTTATCTTTTACCTTAGTTTCTGAGTAGAAATTCTTCAAATTCTTTTCAAATGTTATGAAATGAACCTAAAACCAAAGAAAGGTTGACTAAATGCTATGCAATCCTATCTACCACGGAGACTTAAAAAAAACAAAAAGATTAAGCAAGAAATTAAAGAAAGCAATAAAGATGCAAGAATGTAAATGCTAGACGGTCCTAAGTGAAAGTGCAAGTGACACTTGGAGCCCCTTGACACATTTCCACACTAAAAAAACGAAATTGGATTATTACAATGTTCAATTGTGAACTTGGAATTGCTTCAAGAGCATTTTTCCAAGTCACTTGACTCAAAAACAGCAAAGAAAAAAAAATAAAATACAATTTCAAACAGCAAATTCCGTCAATATTTGGTGTAAATAAACTTGAAATGAGGTGTAGAAGTAATGTGAGCTTTGTCTTCTTGCTGCTGCAGAAAGCTACTCAAAATGAAGGTGTGAGTTGCTCTTTTTCCAGGTTTGAAATGCTGCTGTAACAGAATTTTTCAGCTGCTGGACAGTGGTGTTTGGGCTGCTGTTGAGTCTTCCTTCTTGCTCCACTTTCAATTCTCAAACCACTTCCTAGTAGGCTACCAAAGTAGGAGTAGGTCTCTGGTGCTGGATGCCCCAAACAGCTTGCACACACACTCCAAAACTCATTAGAAATCACACCAATCAGATTAAAAAAAATCTGCACCAAATTTCTGCACACTGCACCAGTATAGGCTGCTGTATTGAACACTTTAGATGCCAAAAATAGACACAAACAATTGGAACAGCACACAAATGAAAGTAGGTACACAAGAGGAACTTATCAAAGGCACTAGAATGGATGAAGAAAGCAAGAAAAACACAAGCACAGTTCAGAAATTATTTCAAATGCAAACTGTTTGATAATTTTCAGAACTGTTTGATAAAATGCCCCAATGAATTTCAGATTTTGTGTTTTTGATTTTCAGGGCCTGTAATCTGGATTGGTTGGTTCTAACAGCTTTTTAACACTTGATACTTCTTCTTTTGATCATATATTTTCATTTTTAAACATTGAACCAGCTTTTTCACAATCCAGCAATGAATTTTACACTAAAATTACCAAAACAGTGGCTGGAAAAACAGAAACTGCACTAGAGAAATGAACTAAAATGGTGGTTTTGGAACCCAAAATGAGTGGCAGTGATTCAGCAACTTTGATGAATGTTCAAACAACTTTTCTTGGTGATATTAAACATGTTTAAACTCTTAAACAGCTGAAACAATGATTAATATTCAGAATCACTGATCCACTTCCATTTTTAACTCAAAAATGATGGTTTAAATATCCAATCTGCATATAAATTCATTTTTTGACCAAATGAGCAGTATTAACAACTTTCAAACATCCATTTAGACTTGCTCAAGCTTTCCAAAAGCACAGAAACAGCAGGATTCGAAAATCACCCTTGCTATGGCCAAATTATGCAGCAAAAACCATGAATTAACCAACCAATTTTAGTTTTTCATGGATTCAAAAACTGGACAGCAAAGGAAATGACTCTAAGAAGTGTAAAAACACAGATCTAAGCTAGATTTAATATGCTTAGCATGACCAAACTCAGATTAGACCAAATCAAGTATATTAGCACGGTGAAAAGCTAGAAGTTCAAGCTGAAATGGTGAATGGTTAAGGATTTTGAGCAACCACACTATGCATATTGCATTTTAGTGCTTGTTTTGGTTTGCTATACCTTAAGACACATTCAACAACATCACACAATGTTGTACCAAGCTCCAGAATCAAAAGAAAACCACTGAAACAGTTTTAGAAATTTAGCACCAGATTTAAATTCTGTATCAGAATTCACAATGGAAAACAAATCAGATTTGCATTTTGATGCTTCAGCTTGTATAACCCAGGCTAGATCAAGTCCTCATTGCCTTATTTGGTATATATACAGCTTGTTTAGCACTTGCAAATCAATTAAAACGAAATAATCCAGCAGAAAAGAAAACTGAACAGAGATAGAAATAATACTGTAACAGTAAATTGCACAAGACTTAAAACAATACAAAATTGAAATGTAAAGCTGGAAATGGCCCAAACAAGAAGGTTTCACCGATTAAAATGAAAGGACAATATAAGCACACAAAGGAAACTAAAATTGAATGACTGGAAAAGCAATACAGAATTGAAAACAGCAGCAAAACAGAAACAGAAACAGCACAAACTGGACTGAAAACAGAAACAGAAATAGCAGAAAGTGGACTGGAATTATACAGCAGAATGGAAAGGCACTTAGCTATGGTTTGTGTGGATAACCAGAGCTCTAGATACCACTTGATGGAAGCTTGCTATGGGTGAGACTCATTGAACCAGGAAGCCAAACAGCAAACGTTCCAGTGAGCAGAATGAAGGCAGTGGAATTCTGAAATAGATGTAGAGAATGGTATGTTTTCGGTGAAGAATGGAGTGGGTTAGAACCTCTCAGCTCAGAGGGCCTTCTTACTTTGGAAGGAAGCTAGAGGTAAGGAGAAAGAAAGTGAAGAATTGGGTTGACTCAAGAGCAAAGGTAAGCTGGAATTTCATTTCTACAGCAATTAGACTAAGCTCAAAAGTGTCTACAAAAGGGAGAAGAGGTCTCCTATTTATAGGAAGATAAGAGCCTCAAATTTGAAATGAAATTCAATCCAAAAGCAAATGAAATTAAAGAAAAAGGCGCCAATTTGCTTCAGCTTCAAACATGCCTCATTCCAACTCAGCAGCACACGTGAAACAGCACCAATTCTGAAACGCTAGGCTAGCTAGGTTATTGGCTAAGAATTTTGATAGCTTTGGCAGCAAGCTTCTCCCTCCAAGTCTCTCTTTTCACGTGCTCAAATGCTATGCTGGCAGCTGCTCCCTCCAATTTTATTAATCCTACAAAGCAAAGAAAAAATGTGCTTTTAATTATGGGAAGAAGGATTAATGTAAATTACCTTCCATAGAAGCAAAATGGTAGGTGATCCTTCTTCCTCTTGAATCCTCTTTTCCATGGCTCTAGTAAGAGGTCCAATGTGTGTCTTAGATGGTCTTCCATCACTGCCTCCCACCGATCGGCTTGGTCGCTCTCTATTGTCCACCGTTCGGCCTGGTTGCTCCCCTTTGTGCACCGTTCGGCCTTACCTCTCTCTGCCTTCCACTGTTCGGCCTTTACGGTCAATACCGTTCGGCCTCACTTCCCTACTACCTTTCTTCTCCTTCTCATTACCTCCCACCTTATACCCTAACATGTTCATTCTGAGATCTCTCTAAAACTGTTTGTATTGAACATACATAGATATGTTTGTACAGCCGTTTTCTATTTTGTCACGTTGCCTTGTATGTACAGCCGTGTCTATTACTCAGCTAACCCTGAACATGGTACTAAGTTCCGTTTTTGATAATTATAAAATATTAACATCAAGGTTCAATATCATATCTGTATATGGCATACTAGCTTTACCACCCTACTTTTGAAAAACATCCAATGTTGGAAAAACACAATGTTTTGGGCTAGCTAAATTAGGAATTCTGCTAATATTAACTTTTATTTTATTTATATTGACTGAGAAATCAAATTTACTACCCAAAAACGTTTGCTAAAAAGTAGAACATGGAAATACTTTGCCCTCTACGTGCGTTGAGAATTGCATAACCGAAGTTGGTGATATTCCTGTAGAATAAAAAAATGAGTTTAATTTGGATGTGCTAAGTACTTCATAATTTTTCTAAATGCAGGTAAAGTATTTGCAGATAGCAAAGAAATCTGCTACGCATGAGCCATACCGGTGGGTTAGGTATGTTACACAGGCAAATTCCTACGTTGCTCGTATATGATGCCTTCAAAAACATTGTTCCCCACCCACTTCAGTTTTTTCATTTTCCTTCCTCATGCTCATCATTATACATATGCTTTGTTTTGTTTACTTTATTCTTTATTTGTAAATTTCATCTAAGTCGAATATAGATGACGTTAGTTGTTTGTCTTGTCATTCATTGCACAAATTCAACCTGATCATACAAGCTGGATGAATTACTTTCAAAACTTCTTTATCTTCCTAATTTCCCATCACATTCACCATCACGTTATCCATTTTAAATGAGTGTGTTTAGTCCATCAACTTAAATGCAAAATTAGTATTAGTCTGTTTCAGTTTAATGCATTTGGTCTCCAAATTTTAAAACTACTAAATGGATGTAGTCTTTTAATCTTATGGTATATTTTTTTTACATGTTAAATGATATAAATAACTTAAACACTAACTTGAAATGTTATTTAATCCATAAAAAATATTCAAGATTAGAAACATTATATTTATTTTTAAAATTTAATAATTAGATTATATCAAAGTTTGAAATAGAGACAAATGTATTTAACTCTTTTAAATTTATAAAAATACCACCTTATTCACGTAGACACAAGGTCAAGGAGGTTGTTTTGGCAAGCTTTATGCATGTAACTTACAGTTCAAAAGTCATTTTTTTTAGTTTAAAATAGTTTTTTAAACCTAAAGCTACATAAAGAGGGGAACGTTTAAATAGAATTCTTTACAGGTATGTATCGGACAAAAAATAAAATACTCTTTGAAAGCGAAACAAACCATTTTGAGGTAAATCACAATGCATATTTTCCATTTTGAGATGTTATTTATCTTTATTCTCTTTTCTACTTTTTTTGTCCTCTAAACAATGCTTATTTTCACTCTGTTATATATATATATATATATATATATATATATATATATATATAATTACTCCACACTTCTATTTTACTCAATTTTACATTTTTTTTCTTATAAAATTATAGATAATAATGACTTTCTCCAAATTGTGCTTGTTGAGTGATAATGTTTTTATGAATATATAATTAATGGTGTAAAATTCCTAATAAGTTA
This sequence comes from Vigna hirtella, assembly GCA_027742795.1. Taxonomy (NCBI): domain Eukaryota; kingdom Viridiplantae; phylum Streptophyta; class Magnoliopsida; order Fabales; family Fabaceae; genus Vigna; species Vigna hirtella. The sequence continues at coordinate 3,176 of JAHCHA010012282.1, read as the reverse complement.
TCTATATTTGAACACCAAACACAATTATGGCAAGAGCTTATATAATTGATTATGAAGTCGGGAAACATTTCCTTTTTCATACATTATGACTATATAAAGTATAATTCATTATGTCTTTAATTTGATGAAATATAAATTATATTAAGCGGGACACGGTTAATTATAGTCGATCTTAATTCAGTATGCACTCATTTAGAATCCAAATTTAATTACAAGGAAGATGATTCAAATGTTAATACTTAATTTAGATGAAAGATAATATGGTGATTCCATAAAAAATAAACTCTCATATTTTCTCTTCTTTCAAATCTATTAGGTAGATTTATCACTTTTCCACCTATTTTTCTTATCTTTTTATTCTTTTTCATTTATTTCAAAACCGTAACTTTTCATCTCAATTACTTTACTTTATTTTCTCTTTTTTCCCTACTTTCCATCACTTCATTCAGCAACACACATACTTTCACTGTAATTTTTTTTTTATGCATTCTCAATAAATATGATTAAAAATTTATATTTTTTAAGAAGACCCATTAAAAAATTATAAAAATAATTTAATAATTTTTCTGATTTTAAATAATAAAGTTCGTATTTAATGTAAAGAAAAATTGCGGCATACATAAGATTTTTCTTCTTCTTCTAGAAGTTACAATAACTACTTCGAAAACGTTAAAGAAAACAGCAAATTAATGATGTCAAACATGAACATTTGTTTTTAATTATTTTGACCTAGTCTCTCTATGTGTGAATTCTGCTTCTAATCTAATTATGAGATCTTAGAGAATATTAGTAATCCATATTTATTTAAGATGAATATAAAGGATAAAGTTCAAAAGATGTTACATTTTACCCATTATATTCCCATATAAAGATTTATTATATTAAAGGTTTTCTTAATAATGTGAAGGGAAGAAAACATGAGCTATCAACAATCTAACCAGCTGATTGACTACTATTGATGAACTTGTTATGGTTAAAAATGTAAAAGAAAAAATTTCATCAAAATAAAAAACATACATATCCACCTTATCTTTACACAGCTAAATAAAAACTTATATAAGATGTCATGAGTGATAAAAAATTTGGTGAAAAAAAATCATAAAACATTTTTCATCTTTCATACTACGTGTTCCTAACTTATTAATTTAATATATATTTATTATTATACTTGTTTAATATAATATTTTCAAATATTATTCAACAAATATAAATATATTAATTAAAATTTAAATAAAACAATATCTTGAAGAAGAACCCTTTTATATATATATATGTTAAATTTAATTAATAAAGTAAAAAAAACAATCACTAGTACAAAAGATTTTTATATGACAATGTTTCATATCGGTTTTGTTAAAAGCGTTGTAAAAAAACAATGACAATTTTGAAGAAAAAAAGACATTACATCGGTTCATACTGAAACCGATTGTAAAATCTACATCAAAGTTAACTACTAAATTGGATTAGAGAAAAACCGATCTAAAATCTACTCAGGTTTGGATTATTACATCGATTGTAATAAGAACCGATGTAATATAGACTTGAAAATCCTATAAATATCTCCAACACGTAACATCTCTTCTTCCTCTTTAAGTCCTTTCTCTCTCCTTTTCCAAGCCCAAAAATCTTTTTCCCTTTTCACTGTAATGCCCATATCATTAGTGTGCTGGATTGATGATATCATAGTCTGTAAGGCTTTCTCCTCTCAGAACTCCATTGTTGTAGCACTTACCATGGCCAATGAGTCACCAGCGGCGTGAAGCTTCCTAGTTCTACGTTTGATTTGTCATTTCAACAACGTATGTTCTTTAATAATATGAATATCATGTGGTGACTGTTTTGTTGAGTTTCTCAATTTTGAGGAATAAATATAATTTTTTAAGGCGTGGAGGGTTTAAATGAATATCAAGTGAGCTTGTTGGTACTTGGTAATGTCGTTTCCAATGACTTAGTTGTTTATTTTGATTAAAGATGACACTTTTCTCAGAGTAGTCTAAAGGAATGCCTTTTTTTTTCGCTAATGAAGGAGGAAGAATGGCTAAAAGATGTTGCATGCCCCCCTTCTCTGTGCATGATGATGTGCGCAAGGGAAATGAACAGAGGATTCAGTCTAATGATGATGCATAAAAGATGAAAACGATGATGCATGGAAGATGGAGATTGTGATGCGTGATGGTTATTACATACCTACAAACAAGGAAAATGAAGGAATGGAAGATTTTTTTTTTCACTTTAACCAATCTAAAGTCTTAAATTTATTACATCAGTAATATCTACATTAGGTAGGTCCAAAACTAATGTAATTGGCTCCAAATAACTTATGTAAAAAGTAAACTTTGCACCAGTGAACTACTCTTTCTAATAAGACAACACTAGTACAAAAATTGCGTACAACGTCAAATATTTTGGGCTTTTAACGGCAAATTCACGAATAACGTCATATTAGGAGACGTTAAATTTACGTCGAATTTAAAAAATTCGACGTTAAATTAAGGTCGAATTTTGTCAATATTCGACGTTAATCATTTTTTTGTTTTTTTTAATTAATTGTGATCATTTTTTACAACTCTACGAGACCTGAAAAGCAAAACAATAATAAATTTCAATTTTGGTATTTTATAAAGTGTAGCATTCCAAAAATACAGCAATGAACCATATAATCGAATAATTACATTTAATAATGTAGCATATCAGTCTTACACTATACAAGAACGTACGGTCTCGGCCGAACGGCCTTACAGAAAGAGTTACTATATTTAAACTATACAGAAGTACGAGTTTGACCGAATGGTTTACAAAAGCCAAATACCGAACGGTCATACATACAAAAGAAATGGGAAAGTGGCGAAAGACCACCTCACTACAAAGACTACTCTACTGACCGAACGTCCTACGGTTCGGTCTTAACTTCAACTTCAACAAGATTCTCTTCCTCCAGCTCTCTTCCAACAGTACGTCTCCTTCTGCTCACATCCACACGGATGATCATTGCAATGACAAGATGGACGTACATAACATAACAAGACAGGAAAAGTAGGGTAAACTTATGAAATTTAATTCATGTAAAAACATACACTTCATACAATCAAACAACAATATAATTCCTCATACGTTTCATACAAATCATAATACTAGACTGACTGTCCGGACTGTATGAAATCTGTGTAGCTACAGGC
>JAHCHA010012281.1:0-17640 GCA_027742795.1 Vigna hirtella | reverse complement strand
AGTTTACCGCTGAGCGGTAGTTTACCGCTGAGCGGTAGTTTACCGCTAAGCGACATTATTTTGGGCTTAAGCCCACTTTTCTGTAATATTTCGAATAATATATAAGCTTGAGGACTTCCTAGGGTTGGTATCTTTGGTAGAGTACGAAGCAAACACTCACCTTTCCACCCCTTGGAGGAAGATCTTGGATGCTAAGGCTACCTACTCAACTTTCTAGGGTTCTATCTTTCACTCTTTCATTGTATTTCATCTAGTTTCACCATGAATATGGTGAACTAAACTGTTTTTGTTGTTGGGGAATCAATGTAATCTTTTGAAGCTCTCATATATGGAATTTGTGTTTAAACATCTTATTTGAGATACATGCTTTCTTTCATTAATAGTTTGGGTTTTTCTTCTTTGCTCATAGCATGCATTATTTAACTCATTCGATGTCATGATTATTGATTTTGTCGATATGGACACATACGGGGAAATCTAGATCCGGGGAAATTCTCCCAATAGCATATTGCCTAGACATAAGGATATGAGGGTTGGTTGCCTTTAAGCTTCTGTGCTTCAGAATTAATTATTAGGGATGCTAGGAATTGTATGAACTCGTAATTAAGGATAGGTTTTCTTCGCAAGGTAATTTAGAGAGTGGCATTAACATTGATGAAAAGAATGATGAATTCCTAAAATATATGAGAGTGGATAAGATGAAATTGATTACCCCAACAACATACTCATCCACCTAATTCGTTCAGTGTTTGTGTTCTTCTTTCCCATTGATCATCACATGCATACATGTTTACTTTTGTCTTTTGCATTTGAAACTTATAACAATTTGTTCTTAAGTCTTAAATAATCAAGAAATCATATAACTAACTAGGCCGTGAGTCCTTTGGGAGAACGATACTTAGTCTTACCGAGTTTATTACTTGATACGATTCGGTCACACTTGTTGAGGGTTAAACAAGTTTTTGACGCCGTTTTTCGGTGTTCACAAATTTGTCATCAAGTTTTTGGCGTCGTTGCCGGGGACTCGTGGTTTAACTAGTTTATTTGTGTGATTATTGATTATCTTTGACTTGTTTTTGAATTTTGAATTTGAAATTTTGAATTTTGTATTATGTTTTTATTTTTCTGTTTTCTGTTTTTTTGTTTTTATTTTTCGGTTATTTTTTTATTTTATTTTATTTTTGAGTTTTTATTTTTTTCAGTTTTTATTTTATTTTATTTTATTTTCTGTTTTTATTTTTTTTTCGGTTATCATTTTATTTTATTTTATTTTCCTGTTTTTATTTTTCTGTTTTCTATTTTTATCTTTTCTGTTTTTATTTTATCTTCTTATCTCTTATATTACTTCTTCTCTATATTTTTGTGCTAACAAATTTTTCTAGGGACTTGTTTTCTTTTGTATGTAAGAAGCAATTCGAACTAGAAGCAAGAAAACCTCGGAACCTCTTCTTGAAGGCTTAGACGAGAGTAGACGGAGGAGAAGAATCTGTACATCTAGAGAATTTTTCCCTCCTCCGGAAGATCTTTTATAACCTTCACCACAAGGTTCCTACCATAGCACTGAGGAGATGGAGAATAATAATGTTAGACGGACTCTTGCAGATTACACTAATGTAGTTGGCCCTCAGCATTTCAATAGCAGAGCAAGACCGTGGGTCAATGCAACTAATATGGAGGTGAAACCGACATTAATCCAACTGGTTAAGAGTAACCAATTTAATGGGTTGTCTCACGAAAACCCATATGAGCACCTCACAACCTTTAATGAAATTTGCAATACAGTGAAGATAAATGGGGTGCCTAACGAAGCAATCAAACTTAGCCTGTTTCCATTCTCATTAGGAGGAAACGCTAAGCTTTGATTGAACTCTTTTCCAGAAGGGAGCTTTACAGAGTGGGAAGCTGTGGTGACAAAGTTCTTGAACAAATACTTCCCACAATCCAAGGTAAACAAAGGAAAGCAAGAAATCTCATCTTTCAGGCAAGGCATGGCGGAATCACTAGGTCACACATGGGACAGGTACAAAAGCCTACTAAGAAAGACTCCCACGCATGGATTTGACGAAGTAAAAGTAGTCCTAATCTTCCTTGGAGGTCTTGGTTCACAAACCAAGTTGATGTTAGACGCCTCAGCTGGAGGCAATATCAAAATGGAAGACTCCAGAGGAAGCCACAGAAATAATTGAAAACATGGCTACTAATGATAATGAGCTGAACAGTGAAAGAGGAGCTCCTAGTCAGAAGGAGTTGCTATAATCTCAATCAAATGATGCCCTGCTTATTCAAAATAAGATTATTTCTCAGTAGTTGGAAGAAGTAATTAAGAAACTTTCTCAATTACCACAAGAAATACAAAATGTGACAATGGTTCAAGGGCAGTAGGAAAGATGGCAAACACAACCTACTCCATCTGGGAAGAGAACAAAACTTGACGAGACTTTCCAACAATTCTTGAAGACGAATGCATTTTATTGTAAGAATGTGGAAGTTGCATTTAAAGATATGAAGATCCAAAGCGAGCAAATAGTTGACAAGATGAAAAATGGTAATCTTAGAGAGGAGTGTAAGACTATTGTGACCAGAAGTGGTAAGGTGTTAGAGGAGAGAAAAATAGAAAGAGAGGAGAAAGAAAATGAGAGTGAAAAAGAAACATGTGAGTGGAAAGAAAGAGTTGAGAGAGAGAAAAAGAAAGAAGAAGAAAATGAAAAGAAAGAGAAGAAAGAGAGAGAAGAGAGAGATGAGAGACAAAAAGAAAAAGAGTTTGAAAAACCACTTCCTTATCCAAAGAATTATTCAAGGAAGGAGAAAGAAAAATAGTTGGAAAGATTCATGGAGTTGTTTAAGAAGCTGGAAATTACTATACCATTCTCTGAAGCATTGCAACAGATGCCATCATATGCAAAATTTTTGAAGGAACTTCTTACAAAGAAAAGCAAGTACATTGAGAAGGAAACTATCAAAGTACAGGGTAATTGCAGTGCAATCATACATAAATTACCTCCTAAGCTTAAAGATCCAGGAAGCTTCACCATTCTGTGCACCATAGGAGACTTGGAAGTTGGAAGAGCATTGATTGATTTGGGAGCTAGCATTAATTTAATGTCGCTATCCATGTTTAAAACAATTGAGGGTTTGGAACTCAAACCTACCAGAATGGCTCTTCAATTGGCAGATAGGTCTCATAAATATCCACATGGAGTGGTTGAAGACGTTTTAGTGAAGGTTGACAAGTTTGTATTCCCAGTAGATTTTATTGTAATGGAGATGGAAGGGAATTGTGATGTACCTCTTGTTGAGAGGGTCGAACCTCACACAAAAATTGATTGCAAAATTAATGCAGTATAAACTAGGAAGTGACTCCTAGGTCGTCTCTCAAGGACCAAATGTGGGTTCAGTCTCAGATCAAACACGAAGTGGGGGGGTTTTGAAAGTGTTTTTGTGATTCGAAACGAACTGAATTAAAACTAGAAATTACATACAACCAAACATAATTGAAAACATTAAAGTGGAGGAAAACACTGGAATAAAACATTCAATACCAAGGTGCGTGAACTAATTTCAGTGCAATAAATAAATAAGAAAAACACATTCAATGCTTAATTGTTTGGACCAATTAGGATGCAATGGTAAAGCTAAAAATGAAATGCTCATTGTATTAAACAACATAAAAGAAAAGAAACGAAATAACATTGGAACGCATTAACAGTACTAAAAGGAAAGAAAGCATAAATAGTAAAAGGCATAATGTAGATTAGAAAAATGCTGAATGCAAATTAATATATAAAATATAAAAGTGAAACTTGTTCATGCGTGAAGACCTAAAGAAAATCCCAGCGCTTCTTCCAAGTGAGCAAACCGCTTCATGCTTCTCAAAAGAAAATGAAACTGCATTTCTCCCTAACGTGCTGCTTCCCCAAGATGTCACCGTGCAGCCTTCCAAGTGCAGATCAAGCTGTGTGCGTGGTGCTCCCTTGCTGTGACAACACCTTCTTCACCATCCAGCTTGAATGAGAAAAGGAAATCAAGCAACGTCACCCTCCATTCCAGCCGTGAGAGTGTGCTTTCTTCCGTGGTGGCTCTCCTTCACACGTCCCCCCTTTCTTTCAACTCCCCAGGTTTTTTTAAAACCTCATGTGCCCACTGGATGCAGCCATTTGGATCTCCCGTGTGTCCGCGTGAAGGCTGGACCGTGAATCAGATCCAAGCCCGTGACGTGCTACTGGAACGCTTCTCCTCCTTTTCTTTTGAGAATCCAATTCTCTTTTCTTAGGTGGCAACTCCAACAGGTCCAAGCTCTGTCCCGTGATTCAATGTGGGCTGCTTTAATTTGCTGGTGCGTGAAAATGCTTCTTCTTTGGACACCCCTGGATGTGCTGCTGCTGGGCGTTGCCATCTCTAATTCCATGGGCCCGGTGCACTGCTGCTGGACCAATTTCTTTGTTGGATCGTGAAGGCCTCTTTGCTTTGTGGGCCGTGAGCTGAAGCAGCTGGAATCAAGGTGTTGGACGGTGCAGGCTCCTTCTTTGCTTGCTGTTTTCCAAAAGAAAAAAGAAAGGAAACGTGCGGATGTTATTCATTTCCATGTGCTGCTGTCCAAAAATCCCTTCTCATGGGCCCTCTCTTATTTCACGTGGCAGCTTCTTTCAAGGACATAGGATGTGTTATTTCTTCAATTGAATTGAATGTACTTTTCTTAATAGGCCAAAAATTAATCCAGCCATGACTAACATCGTGTGGTTGTTGCCTCTAAAGAAAAATCTAAGTACATTTTCCAAAATAAATTCTTGTGTTTGCACCTCAAAAATAAATCTCCACCTTTGGATCCAATTGCCATTTCTTATTAAACCTTCAAATGTCCCAAATTGTATTTGCAAAATTTTTCCTGCAATTACTAATGCAAATAATTAGCTCAGATAATTCAAATTAATTAAAATTATAATTTCTGGTCAAATTAAGCACAATTAGCAAAAACGGAAAAATATCGGACAATTAAGCACAATTCCCCGATTAAATTCGGTACAATAAGCTAAGTGAAATTGAGAAAATATTGACTCATTACCTCTCATTCTTGGGAGACCTTTTATGAAGACTGCTAGAGTTTTAATTGATGTAGAGAATGGTAAGCTTAAAGTGAGAGTTCATGATGTATAAGTAAACTTTGACGTATTCAAAGCCATGTGATGAGTCAATATTTTCTCGACTTCACTTAGTTTATTGTACCGGATTTAATTAGGGAATTGTGCTTAAATGTCCAGTATTTCCCCATTTTTTCTAATTGTGCTTAATTTGACCAAAAAATCTTATTTTAATTAATTTGAATTATCTGAAGCTAATTATTTGTATTATTAATTGTAGGAAAATTGTTGGATAATATTTTGGGACTTAAAGAGAAATGCCACATCAATTATATTTTAAGCTAAAATGAAAGAGGAGGTGTGAATTTCAATTATGGGAGTGCACACGGAGAGGCAGCAGCAACACGGCCCACACTTGGAAGCACGTCCAAGAGATGTCACACTTTAGAGAAGGCCCAACTCAATTAGCACTGCAGCGAGCGTGTCCAGAGGCCTTCACATTGAAGAAATTGTTGAATCAGCAATTGGCTTGGTGCACACAACAACTACTACGGCCCAAAGCGGAAGCGTCCAGCAACGTGAAGGAGGTCCAGCTTGAAGAGGTGTAGCCTTGGTGCACTTGGAGCATCCAGCTGGTTGTGAGAGGGGGGCCTTCATTTTTGAGAAGTATACACGAGATGGCTGGGTCCTGCAGGTTTTGAGGATAAGGAGACCTATATCACGGGAATTCTCTTTGTTGCTCCATGGGGCGGCGGAGGAAATTGAGAGAGAGCACACAACTCACATCCACAAAGGGGGGCCATGGTTTTTGGAAGCAAGCGGCGATTAGTATGGAGGTGTGCCTGCTCCAGCCGTCACCTGGTGAAAAAAAATAAAGAATTAGTTCACTTTAGAAAGAATGTAGTGCGCGGATGAGTGGAGCCGGAAAGGAGCTGTCGCGGTTTGGAGGGAGAGAAGCAGTGCAGCAAGGTGATTTCTTTTGGAGGCGCTGACACACTTTGGAGAGGTGCACGGTGATTAATTGATGGGTTGCACGCTGTTATGCGAGAAATGGAGAACTCCTTAGTTTCATTTTGCTGCCGCGGCCTGGGAAGGAAATTTTCTTGAAGCACATTCATTTCCAATTGAAGGAGGGATTTCATTGGTCATTTTAGAAGAGACGGACCTTCACTTTGCTGGAGCACGTGACTTTATATTGGAGAAAAGAGTAGTTGTCTCGTCAATAGGGAATGACACTAAAAGAAATTTGGTTTCCTTACTGTTCAAGTGTCTTTTCTTTGCACAATTGCCATGATAAATTGCATTTAATGTTTAGCTTAATGTTGCATCTTCAATTGATTCAAGGACTTTTTTTTTTTTGCATTTAATATATGTTTCCAAACATTATTCCAATGTGCATTTAATTTATTTGCTCAACATTGCAATTTAAGAACATTGATGCGTTTTGTTATTTATTTCTTGTATTTCAATTTGTCACGCACCTTGAGTTTTTAATTTTAAATTCCAAGTTGTATTGGGCATTTAATGTTTTAGCTTAAGTATTGCATTTGAATAGTACACCACATGTTTTTTTATTATCTGTTGCATTTTAATTAGTTCACACATCCTTCTTTAGGAATGTTCGGTTCACTACTTTCATTCACTTTAATTAGTTTACTATTTTTGTTCACTATGTTGTCTATTCTGTTCGGCTTCTTTATCTTCCTGCATTTCCAATTTCCTCAATTGTTTTAGAGATCGTTCGGTCTCAATGTAGAACCGTTCGGTCATCTGTAGGACCGCTCGGTCTTCATGGTTTATTCATTTATTTCAATGTTTTCAATTATGTTTGGTTGTATTTAATTTCCAGTTTTAATTTAGTTCACTTCTGCTCACAAAAACACTTTCAAACCCCCCACTACGTCTTTGACCTAAGTCTCAAACCACCATTTGGTCCTTGAGAGACGACCTAGGAGTCACTTCCTAGCACTATACTGCATTTTTAATGCACATCAAATTTGTATGGGCCGCGACAGCCGCATCAAATTTTGGCGCCGTTGCCGGGGACCAACGGTTCGGTCTTAGTTCTCTTGTTGTGTTTTGTCTTGTGTTGTGAGTGTGTTGCGTTGAGTTTTACGATGTTTAGTTAGTCTTGTTTAGGTTTACTTCTTTTAGCATTTTTTGTGTGTTTAGGTTTTTATCATTTTGGTATTTTGGCAACAAAGAAAGAAATTTTTGCATGATGCCAAGCAGTTTGTCTAGGATGATCCTTATTTGTTCCAAATTGGAGCAAATAATCTTCTGAGGAGATGTGTGACAAATGAAGAAGCAAAAGGAATTCTCTGGCATTGTCATGATTCACCTTATGGGGGACATTTTAATGGAGAAAGAACAACAACGAAAGTTCTCCAATCAGGGTTTTATTGGCCAACTCTATTTAAAGATGCTCATAATCATGCTAGAAATTGTGATAAGTGTCAAAGAGCAGGGACGATTACTAGACGTCATGAGATGCAACTACAAGGCATTTTAGAGGTTGAGGTTTTTGATTGCTGGGGTATTGACTTTGTGGGACCCTTGCCTCCATCTTTCAACAATGAATATATATTGGTAGTAGTGGATTATGTGAGTAAATGGGTGGAAGCATTAGCTTGTCCTAAAAATGATGCTAGCACGGTAATCAAATTTTTGAAGAAGCAAATATTTTCACGTTTTTCTAGTGAGGAAAGATTCCATGAGCACATGAACATCCATGCTTAATTGATTGATCATTCATGAATAGTAGCATTTGTTGGATATTAGGTGATTATGTGAACACTAAAGCATGTGTATGTCTTGATTGAAGTCTTTGTCATAAGCTTAATTGAGTACTTACTTATCTTGAAAAGAGGATTTTGAATGGAGTGAACCATTGTATTGATTGGTAGAAGATTGAGTTACATCTTGTTTGCTTGAGGACAAGCAAAGTTCTAAGTTTGGGGTTGTGATAGAAGTTGAAAAACTGTTATTTTCATGCTTAAAATTGATACTAAAAGCAACTTTTAACACTTAAAAACTAGCTTGAAATCATGCTTTTGTTTATATTTTAGGAAATAAGAGAGTTGGACAGGTTTATGCTTGATTTTAGTGTTTTATGCAGGTTTTAAGGTGAATTTGATGAAAGAAGTGAAGAAGGATAGAGATGGAATCAGAAAAGAACTCAAAAAGTGCAAAAGAAGAGAAGCCGCAAGTACCGCTCAGCGCCAGTTTACCGCTGAGCGGCACTAATGAACTCCCGTTGGCTCTGCTGAGGGGTGAAAATGCCGCTGAGGGGAAGAATCAACACACGCACTTACCGCTGAGCGACATTATTTTGGGCTTAAGCCCACTTTTCTGTAATATTTCAAATAGTATATAAGCTTTAGGACTTCCTAGGGTTGGTATCTTTGGCAGAGTACGAAGCAAACACTCACCTTTCCACCCGTTGGAGGAAGATATTGGATGCTAAGGCTACCTACTCAACTTTCTAGGGTTCTATCTTTCACTCTTTCATTGTATTTCATCTAGTTTCACCATGAATATGGTGAACTAAACTATTTTTGTTGTTAGGGAATCAATGTAATCTTTTGAAGCTCTCATATATGGAATTTGTGTTTAAACATCTTATTTCAGAGACATGCTTTCTTTCATTAATAGTTAGGGTTTTTCTTCTTTGCTCAAAGCATGCATTGTTTAACTCATTCGATGTCATGATTATTGATTTTGTCGATATGGACACAAACGGGGAAATCTAGATCTGGAGAAATTCTCCCAATAGCATATTGCCTAGACATAGGGATATGAGGGTTGGTTGCCTTTAAGCTTCTGTGCTTCAGAATTAATTATTAGGGATGCTAGGAATTGTATGAACTCGTAATTAAGGATAGGCTTTCTACGCAAGGTAATTTAGAGAGTGGCATTAACATTGATGAAAAGAATGATGAATTCCTAAAATATATGAGAGTGGATAAGATGAAATTGATTACCCCAACAACATACTCATCCATCTAATTCGTTCAGTGTTTGTGTTCTTCTTTCCCATTGATCATCACATGCATACATGTTTACTTTTGTCTTTTGCATTTGAAACTTATAACAATTTGATCTTAAGTCTTAAATAATCAAGAAATCATATAACTAACTAGGCCGTGAGTCCTTTGGGAGAACGATACTTGGTCTTACCGAGTTTATTACTTGATACGATTCGGTCACACTTGCCGAGGGTTAAACAAGTTTTTGACGCCGTTTTTCGGTGTTCATAAATTTGTCATCAAAATGCCACAGTATAGGTATAAATGTTTAAGGCACCTAAGAAACACTAAATTAAATATTTACCACAAAGATGTTAATCTTTGATAAGAATCAGAGAACCAAGAACCAAAAGAATCCTCTCTCAACATTGCCAAGTCCCTAAGAAACCCAAAATGTTTAAGGCACCTTTGGTCTTATTCTCCGAACATTCATTTTGGGTCAACCAGTGTCCACCGTCAAACTTAATCTGCCTTAATTTTCGACCCAACCCATTCTTCTTAAGTTTTGGTCTAGATCTGTTTGACTATTCCCCATACATGCGGTCTCTTCTCGATATTTGACCTCGTACGATGCATCTCTTTTGTTAACTTGTCTAAATATTTTTGGATAATTATACTTTGACAACATTTTTTTAACAACATTTTTTTCTAACTGACCTATCTTCATTTTTGTCCAAAATATTCTATCTTAACACCTTTAGTTTATCAGTCAACTTATTTTTTTCTCAAACTTATGGTATTATAATTTAAAAATGAATCAAAGTCTTTTAGTATAATCATACTTATATTTCACCTAAAACATTCATTTCAAATTACTTTATATAATATAATAATATTTATTACGATTTTAATTATTGTGATCTATAACTAAATTCAATTCTCATAAAATATTATTATTATTATTTTCCATATGAAATTAAATTAATATTTTAAACAAATAAAATTTTATTCTCTTTAAATTTCATTGACGAAAGCATAGAAAAAGAAGAAAACTTCGAATATCGGTAACGTTGCATTTCTAATAGGAGGTTATCTTGAAATGTAAATATTATACTGAAAGAAAACGTCGAATACACTAAACTTTGACGTCGTTTTCTAATGTCTTCTGGGCTCCAATTAGTACGTCGATGACCTTTATAATTCGACGTCTCCTTTGTATTTTTTAAGCAGAGAAATTATGAAGTTAAGAAGTCGAGATTGTGAAAGATGTTCCTAGAATTCTATTAAGAAATGGCTTCTCCATCGTCATCATCAAGAGGAAAAGAGAAGGTTGCCCGGATTACAAGAAACGCAAGCCCATCTGGATGGATAAGTGATTGAGACATGCGAGCAAAGTTTTTATACTGGTCACATAAATAAAATGTAGTTCCTCACAAGTATCTGGACCTGCAATTGTTCAAGAACGAAGGGTTCCTTTTTCAAAAATGGATTACATATCAAGGGCTTACTGATTTTTTGTAGATGAAAGGACATTGCTATCCAGATTTGGTAAAGGTTTTCTACACAAACCTGAGGGTTGTAAATAAGGTCATTGACTCAAAGGTCAAAGGTGTTAACATTACTATTGACGATAATGTTTGGTCAGATATTGCTGGACTGAAAGCTGAAGGTTTGGATTCTCATATCCGTGATTCTGAGTCAAACAAATTTTTAACAAAGAGAGCTATATATATAAACTTCTTAAGATATCCAGGAAGGTACAGGGTTGATATGCAGTACCTACATGATGGCTTAAACAAGGAGGAGAAAATGATTGCTTATGTCCTGACTTGGCTACTACTACCTAGAAGATTGAACGAGGACAGAATATCAACAGAAGATGTATTTCTGTTGAATGCTATCAAGACTAGAATCCTAACCAACTGGGTTGCGGTACTAAAACACCACATGATCGCTGCAGGAGATGATTATGCATGCAAATTGCCATATGGAGTATTTATCAGCAAGGTGCTGGAACTCCAAGGAGTAGATGTATCTGAAGAAGAAAGAATTGTGTGCAAAAGATTATAAGAAATTCGTATACCAAGTCTGTCATCTATTGGGCTGAAAAAGACTGTGAATGGATGGTTCTTCATTGATGAAGATCATACTAAAGAGTCTGATGATGAAGATTCAGTGGAATCTTCTTGATAATTAGTTTAGACCCTACTTTTCTATGTTTTTTGTTTTTTATTTTTTAATCATGCTAGTAAGCCACCTATGGTTTCTGTATTTCTTTGGGTTTTAGATTGAAATGAAATGAATATTTGAATTTAGTAAACAATCTGTGAATTGTGAATGGTTATTGTGATGTATGTGGAGTAACCCTTCACGTCATTAATTTAAAATTTAGAGCTCCCCATTAATGCTCCTATCATACTTCAATTCCCTTCACGTCGTTGCCCCGCTGCCTTCGACGTTCTATGAGAGGGGAAAAACAAAATATATCCAAATGCACGGTACATTTTGATCCAGTGAAATGTACTTCTTCGAAATGTACATTTTTATCCAAATGTACGTCAATTCCAAGCTGCATTTGACGTTAAAACATCATTAAGTGAAAAAGTAATAAATATCTTTAGATTCATTGTAGATGTTGTGTTTTAAGGGGGTATAGGACGTCGATTATCACATAAAATGGATGTGAAAAATGAATAAACTCAAGTCTTTGCATCGAGGGTACTAGACATTTGACGTCAACTGTGTAAATTGATTCCAAATTTAAATTGTCCATAAGTTGCACCCTCTCTTAGAAAAAAGATAGCTCTGAAATCTAATAGAGGAGTGAAACTTATGGAAAATTTAAAAAAGAATCATACAATTTTAAATGATGAAGTTGAACAACATTTTTATATAATTATTTTAGATCTCAAAATTGTTTTAGCATTAAACATATTGTGAACCATATTTCTTTTTCCTAAGAACTTCGCTTTCAAGATATGTTAACCATTTCTGTACTACAAAAACATTTTAACTTGAACATGAAAGGGCTCCTTCATATGAAATGACGATGAATCAACCACTTTCAAGTTCAAGTTATCAAATTTCAATATGAAGAACAAAAATGCTTAGATATCTAAGGAAAAGAAAATGCAGAGATAAAAAACATGAATCCTAATATGTTTAATAGGGAAACAGGAGGCAGGGATTATGTGAAATGCAAGTTATATTTATAGATGAACTGATGACGTACATCGTGTAATTATGCTTAGTAACTGCCACACTCCACGTTCTTGTATGAACATCGAAGCCCCACCGAATTCGACGTTCAAACACCATTCAGAAAAAAATCAATAAATTTCGTTTGATTCATTTAAAAACAACATGAGGTCCCGCTCCCTAGAAATTGTCTACTTTTCAATCACCCGCGAAGGTGGGGAGATTTGGAGGGCTTGAAGTTAAAAAGTTTGATGTGCCACTCTATATTCATATAATTCCACTCTCAATTTTGCTAAGTTAATATAATCGATTCTAAGTAATAAATAATTGATTCAAAGCGTTATAAATTAAGAAATGCAAATGAGTTTTTAATGATTATTTACGGTCATATTAATGACAACGTGGCTGGATATTGATCACACGTTTGTTAAAATAATAAAACGCGAAGAAATAATGCATGAGAGGGGTCAAATTTGTTTTTCTAATAATGTTAATCAAAGTATTTTGTTATATCATAATCATTTATACTAATATAACTAATTATAATTGTTAAATTATTCAAAATAATTTATTTCAATGTGGCCAATAAAAGTTTTTCTAAGAGTTCGTTTAATCTTTGATCGTCGTCGACTTTTTAAATTCAAGTTTTTTATAAACACTTATGTGGTAGTAGTGATCGGTCCGTTTTAAATATACAGATCCATCTCTTTAATGTCCTGGCCCGTCCGTCTCGAGTTTTTTAAATTTTTTCTGGAGGTTCATTAGACAAATATGGAAACACCACAATATAGGTATAAATGTTTAAGGCAACCTAAGAAACCCTAAAAGAAATATTTGCCACAAAGATGTTAATCTTTGATAAGAATTAGAGTTGTAAACCAAGAATCAAAAGAATCCTCTCTCAACGTTGCAAATGCATATTTATGACTTTCAAAATGTCTACATATGTATTTGGTGTTCCTATATATAAGTATAGGTATAAATGTTTAAGGCACCTAAGAAACCCTAGAAGAAAGATTGCCACAAAGATGTTAATCTTTGATAAGAAAAATATAATTTATTTTATTTCCTATACTAATTATTAATTACGAGATAGTCCTCTATCCTACCTTTTGCTCGGGTCATCCTATCCTGACCTTCAACTTATGTTAGTTTTTTTGGACCTTTGGTTTTAATCTCCGAACATTCATTTTGGGTCAACCAGTCTCCACCGTCAAACCTAATCTGCCTTAATCTTCGACCCAACCCATTCTGCTTAGTTTTTGTTCTACATTTGTCTGACTATTCCCCATACACACTGTCTTTTCTCGATATTTGACCTGGTGTGATGAATCTCTGTTGTTAACTTGTCTAAATATTTTTGGATAATTATACTTTGACAACTTTTTTGACAATTTTTTTTCTAATTGACCTATCTTCATTTTTGTCCACAATATTCTATCTTAACACCTTTAGTTTATCAGTCAACTTAATTTTTTCTCGAACTTAAGGTATTATAATTTTAAAATTAATCACAGTCTTTTAGTATAATAAACCTATCTTTAGCCTAAAACATTCATTTCAAATTAGTTTAAATAATATAATAATATTTATTACGATTTTAATTATTGTGATCTATAACTAAATTGAATTCTCATAAAATATTATTATTATTATTTTCTATATGAAATTAATTTAATATTTTAAACAAATACAATTTTATTCTCTTTAAATTTCACCGACAAAAGGACAGAAAAAGGGCGAGAGGCTGAAGAAGAAAACCTCGAATATCGGTAACGTTGCATTTCTAATGGGGGAGGTTATCTTAAAATGTAAATATTATATTGAAATACAATGGTAATGGGATCTTATGATCGGTTTTAAAAGGAAAATGAAAAATAGGAAGGCGGGAGGATGAAAAAGAAAACGTCGAATATCCCTAAAATGTTTCGTCTTTTTCTAACTCTTTGTCTTCTGGTTGACAATTAATACGTCGATGCCCTCTATGATTCGACGTCTCCGTTGTATTTTTTAAGGAGAGAAGTTATGAAGTTAAGAAGTCGATATTGTGAAAGACGTTCCTAGAATTCTATTCAGAAATGGCTTCTCCATTGTCACCGCGCCATTAAATAAAGGATATTTCCTTTTAAATCCAGCTCACTTTGTCTCTGAAGGAATCCACATCTGCATACCTGGATTGTCTATAGTTAACTATTTAAACTCTGTTTAAAAAAAAAACTAAAGTTAACATAAATTATATTTTTTTATGGATATCAAGCCTAATAAAAAATTTAGGGTAATCATACTTTGACAACATTTTTTTAACAATATTTTAACATCATCTACATGTCTTTCTATAATTGGTGTTTATGATTATTATTATTGATATTGGAACTTAATCACAGAATGATACGTAAATGAAGTTAAAATGTTATAAAAAACTGTTGTCAAAGTATTATTATCCAAAAATTTATTTGCAGAATGTGCAGAGGACGGGGTGGTGGAAGAATCTCTCCTCTTCTTTTCAATATTTTATATTTTTTAATTTTATTTTTTTTGTTTTTATTTTATATTTTTTATTTTGACTTTTTGGTTTACTTAAAAGAGAATAGACACAACAAATAAAATAAAATAAAATAAAAACAAAAAAGAAAAATAAAGATAAAATAAAATTTAAAGAAAATCAAAATTTATTTATTAAGTATTCTCTTATTGATTTTTTTTTGTGAAAATAAAATAAAAATGGAAATAAAGATGAAAACATAAAAAGTTTCACACATTATATTTTTTATTTTATTCAACCCGACAAAATTTGTCGGGTGTTGACAGGGTAAAATGTGTTTTAAGTATGAAGAAAACTTATTTTAGTCCATATTTGAAGTTACATAATTATAATAATATAGATGGATGGAGAGTTGGGACACTGAACCAATATCCTGGGAGTAGATAACTAGTTCTGCTGGATGGTGGAAAAGATGTATAAAAAAGAGAGGTGGGAAAATGTGTTTGAAAGAGAAAAAAAGGGAAATAAGCCTGGTGTGTTTTGGAAGAGGTTTGGGTTGTAAAGTTAGAAGATGTGAAATAGAAGAAGAAATAAGGTGGAGCAGGGGCAAGAGTGGGTTGGTTTTGAGCACAAGAAAGTGTTGGTGGTGTAAGAAAGGAAAAACCAGTAGGGAATAAGGGGATAGAAATATAAAAAGGAAGTTTTGGTAGGTTTGCTACAGAACCAAAAATGTAGTGAGTTTAACAATAGAAAGGAATATAAGGAATATTTGGTGGAAGTATGGTGTGTATGAGAGAGAAAATGCGGAGAGAGAGACACCTTGCTACTTTGTTTGGAGGACTCACGTGAAAACTGAATCCAGGAGAAGATGTTACGTCGTTAATTTTGGTTTGGTGAGTTTTGTTTAGTTTCTATAAAGTGTAAGGATCATAACCTCTTTCAAATACATTTTATGCTAATAATTGTGTTCATAATTTTATCGTCTTTGATTGATAAACACTTTTTAAGGACACTTTTGGTACTGGACGTGAGACATCTGCAACAACCATAGATTGGGTGATGATTGAAATGATGAAGAATGAAAAAAGCACAAGCTGAGAGGTTAAAGGGGTATTCAACGAGGAAGGAAGGGTTGCTGAACATTCTCTCGACGAACAATATTTGAAACTTGTATTGAAAGAGACTTGAGATTACACTCTCCACTTCCTCTTTTGCTCCCAAGGGAATGCTGTGAAGCATGTGAGATACATGGCTATAACATACCAGCCAAAAGCAAGGTCATAGTCAATGCTTGGGCAATTGGAAGAGATTCAAGCTACTGGACTGAATCAGAGAATAATTTTGAGTACATTCCTTTTGGAGCTGGAAGAAGGATATGCCCTGGAAGCGCATTTGCATCCAGAGTTGTGGAACTGGCCCTTGCAATGTTGCTGTATCACTTTGATTGGAAGCTTCCAAGTGGAATGATAAGTCAAGAATTGGACATGACTAAATTGTTTGGAGTGACAGTTCGAAGAAAGCATGATTTGTTCTTGCTTGCTTTTCCTTATCATCCTTTGCCTGTCACACGAATTTCTCCTTCAGAAACTGAAACCTTTGCTATCTCTATAATGCATACTGCACAATAAAAATCTACTGTCAATTTTAATTAGGCTTTCTTTCACTATGCTTGGCTGTCACTGAAAATGAAAATTCTGTAACAATTCCATAGCATAAAACTGTTTTATTTTTCTTACCTTTGTGGCCCAGAAGACTATAATGCTATTTACTCTTATGTTTATAACTTTCAAGTATTTTTGGTTTAATTAATATATTACTTTTAAATTAGTCTCCACAATTAAACGAAGGTTGTGCTAAAAATTCATAAATTTATTATTTTAAGATTATTTTATTAGAAATAGTGTCAAATCTCTTACTTGAATCTCATTTGAATTTTAAGCATGGTTGTTGAATCTCCTTAATTTGTACTTTTTGGAGATTCAGTTTCTTCCTTCGCCTATAGTTTCTAATTAATTCTACAGCTAATAACTTTTTGGTAACTATTACATTCTAACCCCAAGTTCTTTCTTTCAGTGAGATATCCGTCCTATTAGACCTGAAAACATATAGATAAGATAACATTTAACAAACTTGTAAGAATTAGTAAAGAGCTCCTTGTCTTTTTCATTATGGCACCATTAGAAAAGGTACAATTAATTGGCTAACAAAAATTGACATGGCTATAAACTTTATTTCTTATTAACTACATTAGAATAATTTTAGTAAAAAGCTCCTTGTCTTTTTCATTTTTATTTTAATTATTTTGTTTAACTATAGATGCATTAACTCATTGAAAAAGTATTAATTCTTAATCTTAGCCAAACCAAAAAGATTTCGTAAACTTTGAAGTAGTTAAGGTGTAATGTGTTGTTGATGTTCTGCTAAGTAGTAACAGGTCCAACAGGTCCAACTCTTTTCGTCTCTAAAAGCCAAAAGAAATGAAAGTTGTGCTAAATACACTAAATTAAGAGTATCATTTCCCTTTACTAATATGATATGTTTTATTTTCCTTTTTGACTGATAAGTGTGGAGTTTTAGGTGAGACGATTTAAAGAGTCAATGAAGAGAGATGTTATGTTTTCAAGAAAAGTCAAAAACCAAAGATGATCAAAAATGTTAGAAGATAAATGTACAATGTACATATAAAGTTTTATACTAAGTAAAAATGAAAAAATTAAATAACTATAAATAAAAAATTCGTAAATTTATTTTCTTAAAATTTTAGATTAAAAATAATGTTAGATTTCTTTTATAGATTTAACTGCTATCCGATTAATGTATTTGAGAAAAAATCATTAGAACAAGGGTTCTAAGTAATATAAACACTACATGCAATTACTACATATGACTGATTTGTGAGCTTGGTGGAAGAAGCTAG
>JAHCHA010012279.1:105618-143061 GCA_027742795.1 Vigna hirtella | reverse complement strand
TCTTCCCTACCTTTGGTTTTGTTGATGATTATTATTTTAGTCAGTCTCTCCTATTTTGTATTGACTCTGAACTATGTTAATCATCAGGTAAAAAGTTTCCCCCATTTTCTAATAAAACAGTGACATCAAAACTCAATTAAGTGGTTCTAACCTTTTATTTGTATTTAGTATGGGGAGGTAAATTTGCCTTGTGATTGTTTGATGTTAAATTGCATTTGTCATTCTATTTTAGTATGTTAGTTTTAACATGTGTTGTTTCTATTTTAGTTAATTTGTAGTTTGATGTTCTGTTTTAAATTGATATACGATTCTGTAAACATATTCCATATCATAAAAACTTTTAATTAAATGATGTATTACTTATCAAAAGAAATTAAATTAACTAATGTAATAATAATGATCATACTAACATCGATACAAATTAAAGAAAAAAAAGAGAGTAGAGTTTAACCTGCTCTTGAACATTGAATTAACCTAACAAAACTGATCTTTGGTCAATTATAGCTATCAAGTATCTCATTTACACAATACACACACACACACACACACACACATATATATATATATATATATAATATGAGAGAGATATATACAGAGTGAGAGTAAAGATGTTACAAAAGAAGAGTTGAATTGATTTATTGGTTAGGTTTAGAATGAGAAGTAGTGGGAAGGAAAATATTGGTAGAAAAGAGGTAAACAGGTAGAAAAGAGGTTTATAGATATATTTATTATTCTTTTTGTCTGCTGTTGGATATCATGCCTTCTGCCATATTTTTATTGTAGTTTTTTTGGCTCACCACCATAGGCCATCATCAACAATTTATAACCTTGGTTCAATTTTGTTTTGTGCTCAATATATGACATGTTTCAAAAATTCTTGCACATTAGAATGAGTGCTGCAAGTAGTACCCATTGCTGGCTTTGGAATCCTTACTTATTACTTTGACTCTTTAGTAAACAATACCCCAAACATTCCTTTTCCAGTTTATAAATTTAGAGTAGAAGCCTAGTTTTTCAATCATGTGATATAGGAAATCTCATCTAACTCAATCATAATTTCACTTCAGTTCCATGTACATTGCTTCACTGCAACTCTGTATACAACTATAGATCATACATAAAGACAATGTAGCTGACAATTTGTTCGCAACCCCTTTGAGAACAAATGATCAGATTCCTTCTTAACTAAAGTCAATAAAACAATCACTGTATAAGCTATGGAATTTGAAATATGCAAAGTGTGTATCTTTTCCAATAAAATTTGAGTCATTGTTAAACCAATATGATATATCAATCACTTTAAACTACAAGTCTTGTTATGGGACCAAATTTAAAACCTCAGATGAATGCTCTCTCTTCCTTCGCATTGAGTTAGAGTACGGAAGTTATAATATAGTTTATGGAGATTTAAAATAACCAAAGCATAAAAAACTAATACGTATTTATTTATAGACTAATAACATAACATGATCATTTAGATCTTCTAATATCTTGCATAATCCTCAATTATCTTATCCAATATTCATCTTTTTTGTCAACAGAGAAAGGTTTATGGAGAACTAACCATGAAGAAAAGGTGAAAAAAATTTCCACACCAAAGCATCTCATAGATTATCTGAGATGTTTAAAAAAGCTCGAACACAAGGAAAAAAACCTAATTGGATGGGGGATATTGTTTGGAATGGTCTTTTGGAGAAGTGGAACATGCCACTTTATAGACAAAAGTGTGAAACGACCAAAAAGAACAAAACATCTGACAAGGGTGGTTGTTTGCACACTAGGGGACCCATTAGCGTGCATGAGCATGCTATTCGTCTGCTATATATAAATTCATTTTTACATTTCTACTAATAAACTTTACAAATATTTGATGTTAACAACTTACATCTTCTTTGCTTGCAGTCACAGGAGCTTGGTCGGTCAGTGCATGTTGATGAAATATTTCAGCAGACACATATTCGAGCATCAACAGGAGAATTTGTCGATGAAAGGTCTAGGCGGACACATGTTAGTTTCTACTAACTCTATTATATTCTTTATTAGGTTCTAAATCTTAGGTCTATCTATTTAACGATAATCATGTATTCATTTAACAGGAAGAGTTTCAAGCAAAATTTTCTCAAATAAGATCTAAGACAGCATCTGTTGGTGCATCAGCATGTGCTCCCGTAGACCCTGCAGCTGAGGAAAGATTGAGGAACCAATGTTGGTTGGACGTTGCTGATGGAAGGTACAAGGGACGCGTATATGACATTGGAAATGTCAGTGCTCAAGATGACTGTGTCGATAGTTACATACAACAGACACAGTCATCTTCTTCTCAGCAACCGATTGTAGAGGACATTTTTAACCTCCACACACGAGTATCAACCCATGATGACCAACTTCGACAGATGAACTCTCAATTGCAAGGCTTTATTGGCGTCATAAAGCAGTACCTTCCGCCTCCTGCAGTCGCAATTGCACAACAATTTTTTCAATCCCAAAATCAGTCACAAACTAATGTTCAACCACAACAACCAACAAATCAACCACAAGATGAAAATGTTTATGGAGATTACTAGTTATGTTTTTAGAAGTAGGGCATCTATGACTCAAAC
Source organism: Vigna hirtella (assembly GCA_027742795.1). Classification (NCBI taxonomy): domain Eukaryota; kingdom Viridiplantae; phylum Streptophyta; class Magnoliopsida; order Fabales; family Fabaceae; genus Vigna; species Vigna hirtella. Next base: position 140,461 of record JAHCHA010012279.1, on the reverse strand, counting down.
TTATTCCCTCAAGAACTTATTTCATGTTATTTGAACTTATTATAATTAAGAATTATGTAAACTTTCCTATTATGACTAATGTTAAATGCTTGTTTGTAGGTTTTAAGACTTAATTTATATGTCAAATATGTGAGTGGATATAATGGGCAGGTCTTGTGAATTGTCTGTTTGGTATGGGCAGGTCCTATGAATTGTCTGTTCGGTATGGGCATGTCTTATGAATTGTCTGTTTGGATATGAGCAGGTCTGTTATTCACGTGAATTGGTCAAAAACTGTATAACACTTATATACGGATTATTTGTATATAAGTTATATACGAATTATCCCTATATAACTTATATACGGATAATCCATATATAAGTTATATACAGACTATCCGTATATAAGTTATATAGGGACTATCCATATATAATTTATATAGGGATTATTCGTATATAATTTATATACGGATAATCCGTATACAAGTTATATACGGATAATCCGTATACAAGTTATATACGGATAATCCGTATATAAGTTATATACGAATTATCCGTATATAATGTTATCTACAGCCTATTTATATATGGATTTTTGGTCGTATGTAATCTGTATATAACACCACTTTTAATACGGATTTTGGAGGTCATATACGGATTTCGGCCGTATATAATTGCGATTTTTCTTGTAGTGTTTCTTTGACTTTGATTCAGCGTCATTATGAAATGTTTTTTGAAGCTTGAAGGTATGATAGAAACCTAGGGCAAACCATTAACAAATATGGAGTTCAAAATCCTTCTTCATTTTACATAATATGTGGTTCTTTTGTTTGTTCGATTTTCATTCTTTGCCTACATTTTGTTGTAATGTATTTCTTTTGGTTTTATTTTTTTTTCTAAACATATGTTTTATAAAAATGGATTTCTTTTTTAAATCTTCTAAGGTATTTGACGTCAGATTAAGTGATTCTCCAACATCATATTATATATAGACATGGGCCAATGCCAACGTCCGACATCATTTTGTATATTGTATGATTCAATTTTTAAGTTTCCTAAGGTTGTTTTTCACATAATGAATCAGTTAGCTCTGAAATCTGATCGTAAAAAACAATTCCAGGAAAACCTAAAAAATGAATCATCCAAATAAATTAAACATTTAGATTCTATTAGATCAAATTATGCAATGGTAGTGATATATATTTCTTAAAATTGTTTCTCCATTAAACATATTGTGAACCATGGTTTGAGTTTTCTAAAGACTTTTCTTTCAGTAAGATTTCATCACCTTCATATAGATGAGCACTGAAGATGAATGTGCACTTTCAAATTCAATAGGGCAAATTGCAAATGGATCCTAATATGTTCAATGGAGAAACAGTTCTAAACAAAGGTAATTCATATGCATGGTATTTCTAGACGAGTAATAGACGTCGAAGAATAAGGTAAGTCTTGAATAATCAAAGATCACATTTGGGTCAATCATCAAGATTCTTGCAAGAAACCTGAACTGAAACATTCTGATCATATCTGCACTGCTGGTGTACTACTATGAGGATCAGATTCATCATTTGCAATCAAGTGGATTGTGTTCCTATGCAGGTTAGCCAAGAGGAGAGAGTCGTGGTGTTCTTCATTCTAAGTTGGGATTGTAGATGAGAATGACCCTTTTTGGAAAATCAGGATGAAGATTTTCTTGGAATCAGTAGACAAGGCTGTATGGGATGTAGTGAAAAATAATGGTCCCTTTGAACCAACAAAAATGGAAAATTGTAAGATAAAGGTCAAGGACATTTCTAAGTAGACCTTAGACGAAAGCAGGAGAGCTCACTATGATGTGAAAGCCAAGAATATCATCTCCTCTACACTCACAATTGATGAGTTCTACAGAATATCCATTTGCACAATGGCCAAAGAAATGTGGGACGTTCTTGAGGTTACACATGAAGGAACAGATGAGGTGAAGAGAGCAAGAAAGAATTCTCTCATCCAGGAGTATGAAATGTTCAGGATGAAGGCTGGTGAGACTATCTTTGATGTTCAAACGAGGTTCACACATATTGTTAATCATTTCCTTGCATTGGGAAAGACTTTTGATAAAGAACAGATTAATATCAAGATTTTGAAGAGTCTAAATAGAAGCTGGGAGCAAAGGTCACTGCCATTTCTGAATCCAGAGATTTAACATCATTGAACATGGCAACGCTGTTTGGAAAGCTAAGAGAGCATGAGCTAGAACTTGGTAGATTGAGAGAGGAAGAAGAAAGTGAACAGAAGCACACTATAGCTCTCAAGACTGTAATCAGAACTGCTTCAAGAAAGCATACTGAGGAACTTGATTCAAAATTTGAAATTCTAGAGTTGGAAGCAATGAACATGATCGTAAAAACATTCTCAAAGTTTGTGAAATCTAGAAATAAAAATGTTTCTACTTTTGCACGCAACTCAAGAGGAAACAAGAAGAGAAGTAAAGTTATTGTACCAACATGCTATGAATCTGGAAAAGTAGGCCACATTAAACCTGAATGCCATGTTCTAAAGATGAAGCAAAAACTAGATGATAGGACAAGTCAAGCCAACAAAAAGAACAAGTAGAAGAAGGCCTATATTTCTTGGGAGGACAGTGATTCAAACTGCTCTTCAAGTGATGATGATGAAAGCTTAGAAGAAGAGATAAATTGTGCTTGATGGCTGGTTCAGTGTGTTCTCACAACAGTGAAGGTAGCTTTGATGATGGACCTTTTGAAGACAGGTATTATCAACTTCTTGATGCTTTTGAAGAGTTACATGGTGAAGCAATAAAAATGAAATATCAAATGAATAGATTAAAGAGTGAAAAGAGAGATCTTGAAAACAGAATTGATAATCTTGTAGATGATAATAAGAGCCTGAGAACTGAACTTGAAATTGTTATACAATCTTCTAAGAAGGCTGAAACTAAGGTTAAAACAGATGTTAAAGAATGTACACCTTATGATACACTTGATAATGGTTTAAAATACCGTTATCTGTGATGTAATTTTGATACTAAATACACCCTTTTTGGCTTAGAAACTTGCTTGGACTCATGCTTTTTCATTAAGTTGTGTGAATAAGAGAGTTGAGGTTGAATTTGATGATTTTATGACTAATTCCCTTTGTTTTGATAGAAAATGAGTTAATACAGGAAGCAGAGATGAAGTGCTGATCCGGCCCAATTTTTACTCTGTTTCGACTCTTTTTGACTGGGCCCTGTTTCTACTCTTTTCCAACTTTATTTAAAGGACCCAGGCGCTCTAGGTTTTGTATCTCTGGCTGGAGCAACACAACAACACACTCTTTTACTCTCTGAAGGCGGATCTGGAGGCGGAAGCTTCCTCTTCTACTCTTAGGGTTTTACTATCTCATGCTTTTCCATTGTACATCTAGTTTCTCCATGTCTATGGGGAACTAAACTATATTTGTTGTTGGGGAATGATGTAATTTTGTGAACTCTCATGTATTTGAATTGATTCTTAATCATATATGCTTTATTCATTAATTGTTAGGGAATTCATCTGTTTTAATGTTTGCTCTATTTAACTCATTTAGTTGCATGATTTATGAATTACATGAGTGCCGGGAGGTTCCTTACCATTCAAGTTGTTGTTGAATTCTCCCAAGGGTAATATTTCTTAGGGATGAGGGTATGAGTATTTGGTCGTCTTAAATTCTTGATCTTCAGACTTAATTCTCTAGGAACGCTAGGAATTGCACGAACTAGGAATTAAGGCAGGCTTATTGCGCCAAGGGATTGGGTTCTAAGTACTTTAGTGAGTGACGTTAACATTAATTCATAAAGAAGAATTCTCATATACATGAGAGGGAACTTGGTGAAATCTAACCCCAACAACATATTGATCTCATATTAAACAACATTCGTTCATCTTTATGTTACTCTACTATTGATCAATTTTCATTCATATTTAATTTTCTGTCTTTGCATTTTAAACCAATGATCTCGTTTATTTTAAGTCTTAATTAATTAATTTATCACACGACTGTTTAATGTCGAGAGTCTTCTCGGATACGATACTTGGTCTTACCATTTTATATTACTTGTGCGATTCGGTACACTTTCCGATTCATCAACAAGTTTTTCGTTTCGTTTCTAGAGATCAAAAATATTGTCAACAAGTTTTTGGCGCCATTGCCGGGGACTCACGGTTTAAACTATTCTATTTGTGTGATTCTTAATTAATTTTGGCTTTATTCTATTTTACTTAATTTTTTTTATTTGATTTTTTTTATTTTATTTTATTTTATTTTGTTTTATTTTAGTTTGTTATCTTTTATTTTATTTTTATTTTGTGCTAACAATATTTTCTAGGGTTTTGTTTAGTTTATGCAGGATACAGTAAGAACAAGGAGCAACAAAAGTTTTTAACCCCTTCTTGAAGGACTTGAGACTAGTAGGAGGCCACGGAGAAAGAGACTTGCTAGAGTACCTTCTCTAGAAAGAATTTCACAAGTCCTACAATCTGATCAGGAAAGCATGGACAATAATAAGGGTAGACGTACTTTGGCAGATTATGTAACTGTTGTTGGGCCTTACCATTTTAACAGTATTGCAAAGCCAATGGTCAACACCACAAGCATGGAGATGAAGCCTGCGTTGATCCATCTAGTAAAAAGCAACCAGTTCAATAGACTGTCCAATGAAAGTCCATAGGAGCATCAGACCACTTTTAATGAAATCTGTAACATTGTGAAGCTTAATGGAGTGCCAAATGATGCTATAAGACTGATTTTGTTTCCCTTTTAACTGGGAGGAAATGCTAAACTGTGGCTAAACTCTTTTCCTGAAAACAGCTTTACTAAGTGGGAAGATGGGGTTGCCAAATTTTTGCCTAAATACTTCCCACAATCAAAGATCAACAAAGGGAAGCAGGAAATCTCTTCTTTCAATCAAGGCATGGAAGAATCATTAGGGCAAGCATGGGATAGATACAAAAGCTTGCTAAGGAAGACACCTACTCATGGTTTTGATGAAGCAACAATAGTCATTCTTTTCCTTGGAGGTATGTGTGTTCACAAACCAAATTGATGTTGGATGCCTCAATTGGAGGCAATATCAAATGCAAGACTCCAGAGGAAGCTTATGAGTTAATTGACAACATGGCTACCAATGATAATGAGATGCACAATGAAAGAAAAACATCCTCACAACCTAAGGGAGTTTTGTAGCTACAGTCTTATGATACCCTGCTTGCTCAAAATAAAATCATCACTCAACAGTTGGAGATTTTGACAAAAAACTTTCTCAACCATCAAAGGAGTGCCAGAATGTTTCACAGGTTCAACAGCAACTCTGTGAGCTAGGTGGTGGTGATCATATTAATGGTCAATGTGCAGTACCCGAGAATCTCAATGAGAATGTGAACTACATGGGCAACCAGTTCCGTCCCAACAACTACAATCAAGGGTGGGAATCCCATCCAAGCACAGAACAAAGCCAATTTGGGCAAACTGGTGAACAATTCAATAGACCACCACAATAGCAACAACAACAGTGGCAACAACAACCCTCTCTATCTGACAGAACTACAAAGCTTGAGGAGACCCTCCAACAATTCATGCAGGCAACTTTTTCCACTCAGAAAAGCACTGAAGCTGCTATAACAAACTTGGAGATGCAGGTTGGCCAAATGGCCAAGACATTGGAAGAAATGCCTATCAAAAGTTTTGGGGCTAACACTGAAGCTAACCCCAAAGAAGAATGTAAGGCCATTGTGAGTATGAAAGATGAGAAAGAGAAAGAAAAAGAAAAGTTGAGTGAGAAAGAAAAAGAAGAGAGTGAGATAAAAGAAAAAGATGAGAAAAAAATTGAGAGAAAAGAAAAAGAAAATTTGATTGAGAAAGAAAAAGAAAGAGAGGAAAATGAGAGAGAGAAAAAAGAAGAGGTTGAGAGAAAAAAAGAAAAAGTAGAGAAAAATCTCAATCACCCTGAAAAGTACTTCAGAAAAGAAAAACAAAAACAATTAGGCTGCATTGAAGAAATTTTCAGAAAATTTGGAATAAAACTTCCTGTGACTGAAGCACTGCAGCAGATTACTGAATATGTTAAATTTTTGAAGGAACTCCTTAAAAGGAATAAATATTTAAAGGAGGAAACAATGGAGGTACAGGAAGAATGCAGTGTGATTTTACAAAAGGCACTCCCTCCTAAGGTTGAAGATCCAGGATGTTTCACCATTCCTTGTACTATTGGGAAACATAAAATAGGGAAAGCCCTAATTGATTTAGGGTCCAGTATTAATTTGATGCCCTTATCTGTTCTTGAAAAGATTGGTGGTCTTGAAGTCAAACCTGCAAATATGACTCTGTTTATGGCTGATGGATCCACCAAAAAGCCCTATGGTGCAGTGGAAGATGTAATGATTCAAATTGACAATCTCAGATTCCTGGTAGATTTTGTGATAATGGAGATGGGGGAAGATTTGGAGATCCCTATTATTCTTGGGAGGCCGTTCATGAAAACGGCCAAGGTAATCATTAATGTGGATGATGGAACTATAACACTTAAAGACCAAGAAGAGAAAGTGATTTTCAATGTCTTTGATGCTAAGCAGCCAATCCAGGTGAAGAAAACTAGTCTCAGAACTTTAAGGGGAGGTACACCAGAGACCAGTACTAAAGTTGCCAAGCCAGGTAAGGAAGGTGAAAATTGTTTTTTGTCATAGGTACAACAAGAAGAAAAAGACAACAAAGGAGCAAGTGTTCATCAAGATTCTTTGGAAAAACATGAAGAACTGAAACTAGGATTACCAGTGAGGTTTAACAAAAAGCTTTGGGTTGTTAAAGAACTCAGAGCGAATGGACTAATAGAGATTGAATCTCCAATTTCAAGGAGAACTAAAAAGGTGAACAGGAAATTGTTGAAGATCAATTGGTGTGGAAAAGGAAAAGATGACACCAAAATCACAGATGTGACATGAGCTTATTGGGTCAAGCTAGTGACGTTAAAGAAGCGCTTGCTAGGAGGCAACCCAATGTTTTACAAACTTTTAATTGTTTATTTTTTTTATTTATTTATTTTTTCTTAGTTTGTTATTTTCATTTTTTTTAATTTTTATTTTCAATTGTTTTCTGTTTATTTTGTGTTTGCTCTTGGTCAAGCTAGTGACGTTAAAGAAGTTATTACTGGGAGGCAACCCAGCTTTCTAAACTTTTCCTTGCTTTTATTTAGTTTTTTTTTTTGGTTATTGTTGAACTCTTTTAATATTCTTGTTTTTATTGTTTTTCTGTAGTGTAGGAATAATGTTGATGGAAGAAGGATCCAGCTGATTCTGGTGCAAGATGGAAGCAACATAACTTCTCCTAGGAACTTCTGGAATCTGAACTGGAAAGGAGAATGAACATCATTTTGTTGCAGCGGAAGAAGATGAATTATGATGATTATGACCGGAGGAAGCATAAACTCTGGAACCCACTCTTCAAACAGTGTTCGGTGACTGGATTGAAGGAGAGTGGATGATTCAGTGATGAAGATAAGGTTGAGGCAAAGGAGGATTGAATCAAACAGTGATGCGGTGAAGAAAACAGATGAATCGGTGATGGAGAAAATGGAATGAGTGAAGTAGTTTAGGTGCTGAAATATGTTACGGAATGTGTAGAGGAATGCTAGGAATGGAAGCCTAGCTAGGGAGAGAGGCTAGAGGAAACTCTTAGGCTCTCTCTCGGTGACCTTCAACATGAAGAAAGTTTTGGACAGCATCAACAGAAAACAATTCTTCATTCAAATCTAAGGTGGGTTACAACCAATGGAGCAATGTATTTAAAGGAGAAACAAAGCTCCTGGTTCACGCCTACAACGTTAGCTATGATGCAAGGAAGCAAGTGCTAGTTGTGAAAGGGTGAATAAACGTGAAGAGCCACGTGGAGATCTCTTGAATCTGCTGAAACGTTTATGAAGCTGCTAGTTGCACATGAAAGGTGCTGGATGCACGTGGAAGATCACAGCTGGTGCTGGATGCACGTCAGGCTTCATATGGTGCAAAATTATGCCTTTTACTCCTTTGCTTCTCTTGGCTAAACAACTCCTTGGCTGGTTGCAGAAGATCCTACTAAACCATACAAAACCATATAAACATATTAAAGAAAATCCTACTAATACTTGGAGAAGAAAAATCAAGAAAGAGTTTCTAAAAGTCCTTCTCCAACGTCCCTTTCTTAGTCTTAGATTAAGTTCGTACTCCTTTGAATGGAATGCCCTAAATGGGTTTCCATCAAATGTACTTTGCTTTATTTTATTGCAGTGGTTTAGTTCTTCTGATGTTGTGTTTTGATGAGTATTACTTTTTTATGCTTATTGTTTGGGTTGATGTTGAGATGATGCATGATGTGAAAATACACAAGTGGTTGCTTCTAACATGTGAAACAGGTGCTTGAGATAAAACTTGATTGAGATACTAAGCAGGATGTTTTTCTGAATTCTGGGACTTGAGAGTTTACCTGTGTGAGTTTTGGGCTTCAGAGTTGTTGTGAATAATTGTTATTACTTTTGAAGCATGAATGATTTTGCCCAAATTTTCTGTGATTGAACTACTTGTTTGCAGGTTTCATATGATCAAGGTCATCTTTTGTTATCCCTTAATTTTTTTAGCCTACTCATGAATTTTTCCGAATAAAAAGAGAACAGTTTGTTCCATCCTTTGAACCTTTAGCCTTATGCATGTTTTGAAAACCCTGTTTTAAATTCTTTACCTTGAGTTGAGTTGAGAATATTTGTGAGGTATTGAAAAAGGTTCAAGTTTGGGGTTGTTGGTAAGCAACCCCACTTCTCTAACTAGTGAGCAATTGAAAAGCAACAGAAAAAGAAAAAAAAATCAAAAGGAAAGAAAATGAAAGGAAAAAGGAAAAATAAAAAGAAAAGAAAATAGAGCTCAGTGCAAGGGAAAAAGGTTGGGAAAGATCTTCTTGAAAAACCATGTTTCTTCTTAAATATCTATCTTAACTCAAGGATTTTGCATTCCTGAAAAACCATGTTTCTTCTTAGCCCAGCCAAGTTACAAGCCAAGAAAAGCCCTTGTGATGGAAACCTGCTTGTGAGTATGTTTGATTGTGGTTAAATGAAAGGCAAAAATTAATTTGTGTGATATTGTGATAGCAGAGTGATTGAGAGATCTCACTATACATCTGTGAGTTGAGTGATACACTTTTGAGTGCTTGAGTAATATACTTTTGAGTGCTTGAGTGAAACACTTTCTTTGGTAAGGAATAGTTTTGTGAATTTCTGATTACATCTCTGCTTGGTTGATTGATTGCTCTTAAGGATAACATCTGTTGAACTGTTTGAGTATCACTTTAAGTTATTTGAGAAAAAGCATTTGTGCATCTTGACTGATATTCCTATGATGAGCTGATTTGAGTAATTACTTGTCTTAGAAAAAGATTTTTAACAAACTGCTGAACCACTGTGATATTTGTTGAGAGCTAAGTTACATTTTGTTTTGCTTGAGGACAAGCAAAATTCTAAGTTTGGGGTTGTGATAACGGTTTAAAATATCGTTATCTGTGATGTAATTTTGATACTAAATACACCCTTTTTGGCTTAGAAACTTGCTTGGACTTATGCTTTTTCATTAAGTTGTGTAAATAAGAGAGTTGAGGTTGAATTTGATGATTTTATGACTAATTCCCTTTGTTTTGATAGAAAATGAGTTAATACAGGGAGCAGAGATGAACTGCTAAGGATATAGAGCTCAGAAAGGCCTAGAACTAGAAGAGAGAACCACACGAAGCTTGGGCGACCTGCAGGACGCTTGAGCGTGGAAAAATCGACACTCGCCGCCCGGGCAGCCTAGCCCGCTCGGGCGTCGGACCCCTGAAGATTGGGCAAAATTGGAGGCTCAAGCCTTCCGGAAATCGACGTCCACCACCCGGGTGGCCAAATTGGCCGCCCGAGCGTCGCCTGTTGCTGATCCGACCCAATTTTGTCTCTGTTTCAACTCTTTTGGACCGGGCCCTATTTCTACTCTTTTCCAACTTTATTTAAAGGACTCAGGCGCTCTAGGTTTTGTATCTCTAGCTGGAGCAACACAACAACACACTCTTTTACTCTCTGAAGGCGGATTTGGAGGCGGAAGCTTCCTCTTCTACTCTTAGGGTTTTACTATCTCATGCTTTTCCATTGTACATCTATTCTCCATGTCTATGGGGAACTAAACTCTATTTTTTGTTGGGGAATGATGTAACCTTGTGAAGAGTACTTGGTCGTCTTAAACTCTTGATCTCCAGACTTATTTCTCTAGAAACGCTAGGAATGGGACGAACTAGGAATTAAGGCAGGCTTATTGCCCCAAGGGATTGGGTTTTAAGTACTTTAGTGAGTGATGTTAACATTAATGCATAAAGAAGAATTCTTATATACATGAGAGGGAACTTGGTGAAATCTAACCCCAACAACATATTCATCTCATATTAAACAACATTCGTTCATCTTTGTGTTACTCTACTATTGATCAATTTGCATTCGTATTTAATTTTCTGTCTTTGCATTTTAAACCAATGATCTCGTTTATTTTAAGTCTTAATTAATTAATTTATCACACGACTGTTTAGTGTCGAGACTATTCTCGGATACGATACTTGGTCTTACCATTTTATATTACTTGGGCGATTCGGTACACTTGTCGATCCATTAACAAGTTTTTGGTTTCGTTTATGGAGATCAAAAATATTGGGTTTCGTTTCTGGAGATCAAAATTATTGTCAACAACGATGTTGTTGAAGCTATCAAATTAATACAACTTTTCAAGGCAACTTCAGTATTGCCAAGTAAGTAGTCAAGAAAGTAGATATGGTTAAAGTAACCCTGAGTCGTCGCCCAACGAATACAAAATTGCTTTTCAATATTTGAATCTTATGAATGTTATGCAATGTTCAAGAATGAAAGTGGAAACTATGCTAATAGAATTAGTGTTTGAAGAATGTTTGAAGAACAAAGAGGAAACTTAGAAACAATTATGATGAAATAGGCTAATTCCACTGCTTATGCAAGATAGATTCATCATCGGTTATCCACATATCATTGTTCAATTGATTACTGTTCAAGTTTCAAATTAATTAAAGTACATTCTTAATTAATTTTAGGGCGATCATGCAGTTGACCAAAGTATATTCTCAATCAAATGCGAGACATTTCTAGATTATTCACAATGAACTCAACCAAAGTACATTCTCAATCATATTCTATTGTGTTTAATCATGTTTATTCTTAAATCTCCTAACCAAATTAAAAGTTAATTAATCAAAGTAAATTCTCAATTAATTATCGTTGAAATTATTACCACCAATCAAAGTACATTCTCAATTGATAGCAAAAACCCAATTAATCATATGAAAGTTCCTAAATTTAATCAAAGTAGATTCTCAATCAAACCTAGAAACCCTTGAACACATATGATTAATATGCATGTAGATTCAAACACCTTACGATGCAAAAATTGTAAGACCCTTGAAAATAGTTGTGATTAAGATACTAGATTTTTTTGAAATAAAAAATAATTTATGTATAAAAGCTACAATAAAATGCTATAGTAAAATACGTGATATCCTACAGTGAAATATGTACAGTGCTACAATAAGAATACCTCGTGAATCATGTGTTGCTACAGTACTGCTACAAGAAAAATGTAGTACAAGCTACAATACAGCTACAGTGAATTGTAGTACTACTACAGTAAAATGTAGTTCAACTACATTACCGCTATAGTACTGCTACAGTAACCCTAACTTCAACTATAAATAGGGGTGAGAAATGAAGTTTTGGGAGAAGGAGAGTGAAATTGAGCAAGAATTTCGTCGAAAATAAGGAGATATTAGGACTAGAATCTGAGTTGTAGTGAAGGTAGCAAGAGCTTCTAAAGATGTGCTCTTCATCCAAGAAGGAGCGAGAATCAGGTAAGGGAAGTTAACCTTGACTCTTTTGTTTTTGTATAATCTGAAATCTTGAGTATGTTTAGAATATTGATTCTCTGTATGGATTTAGAATGATATTCTACTTCTGTTGCATTTCTCTGGAAGGATAAGAAGTTGTCTAACCAGCTATGCCAGATTCAACTTCTTATTTCCCCCGAACTTTTATTGTGTTTCTTTTTCTCTTGCATTTTTTCTGGAAGGAAAAGAAGTTGCCTAACCGGCTATTCCAGATTCAACTTCTTAGTTTCCCAGAACGTTTATATTAAGGTTATTTTTTTTATGGTATGATAGAGGAATCTTAAACACTGACGTTTAGGTTGAGTGTAATTCGTCAAGCATTTGATTCTTCCCCGGTGACCCATTGTAGTGATATTTTATTATTGTTAATTTATTTTGTGATATATTCATTTTGTAAGAAATCTGTGATGAATGCATTTTATTATGTTGAATAAGTAAACTATAAAAATGTTGGAGTAAATATTCAATCAAATTGTGAAATTTAAAATTTTAATCATGTTTACCATTTTTTGAAGCTACCTTAGTAAAACTCTAATTGCTACTTAGTCTACTGTTAGATTAATCTGGGAAATTTAATATATAGTTTATAAGACATAGAAATTAACTTTGACCGTTAGGATCTTTAATTTGAGAATTATACTTAGAGGAAATAATATTATAATTTTGGATAGAATGACCATCACTTTATTTCTATCTCTAAATTATCTTTAAAAAAAATTGACTAATCTATAACCTTTGATTAGTGAAATTGTGTTGAGTTTGTACTCATTATGAGAAAGATAAGATTATAAGAAGAGTATGATATCTGGCAATAGGTTTATTTTATTTTGGATATTGACACGAAAATGGGTTATTATCAATTTATGATTAGAAAATGAACATGATTGAGTTAGGTGGATGAGATGATATAATTTGTTGATTTTAGGAAATGTTGGGGTGAATATAAGCAATCATTAATTATGAAATAATGTTTACTACCGGGATTAGTATATTTGGTTTATACCATGAGACCTTGATATGAGCAGAGTAACCCATGAGGTTTATGAAAGCAGCCAGAGAGTGGTCTGACCATAAGGCTTTGACATAAACATATTACTCATAAGTCTTTAGAAGCAGGCAGAGAGCGGTCTGACCATAAGGCTTCGGAAAGAAAAACATAGTATACGGGTAAGGCTTAAGGAAGCAGGCAGAGAGCGGTCTAACCATAAGGCTTCGTGGGTAAGCATAGTACACTTGTAAGGTTTATGAAAATGAGAAGGATGATTTTAAAAGAAGTTAAGGAAAAATGAATTAATGACATCTGGATAATTGTGTTTATAAATTGTAATAATACATGATTGAATTATATATTATAAATAAGTTTAATGATTGTATGTTATGGTTAGCTTACTCTTATTTGGTTGTGCTATGATCGTATAACTCATGTTATACATAAGCAGATAATGTTGCAGATGCGGTTGAAAAAGCTTAGAGATGATGAGAGACATGCTGGGAAAAACTTTTAGGGATTTTTGTAAAAAGAATAAATTTGAATTAGAAAAATATGTTGTGAAAAACTTGTAAGTTTAATTTCGAACTTATGTTAAGTGGTGAAGACTATATTGTTTAAAGTTTCTTAGTTTGGAACCTACTTTGGTTGAATTGAAATAAAGTTTGGTTGTTTATATCAGATATCGAATTAATTTGGTTTTTACAACTAGTAATACCCTTAAAATTATTTGGGTGTTACAAAAATCATTACTTTTAATATGATTGATAAATGAAAGACATAGAAAGAGAGCAACTCAAATCAATAATCAAAAGAAACAATAGCATTAATTCAACTTAACCTCAGAATCCATAATGAAATTACAGTGCAATAGCCCTAGAAGCTTAGCCCTGCATGAATAGAGTAAAACACATGGTAAAATAAAAGTGAGAGGAATGGTGAATGCTTGCTTCCAATGGAGGAGTCTGAGAATGAATGAGTTATGCCTCCCCTAGGTCTCTTATATAGGCTTGATTGGGTTTGGACTCTGAATCTTCTGTTGATAAGATCTTTTATCTTATATCTAACATCTTTCAAATATTCAACAAATTTAATCAATTTTTGAGAATATTTGATAATATCTTTTCTAGATTCAAAAAGATTTGGCAAATATTATCTTTTGATTTTTATTGATATAGTTAAATAAGGTAATTATTTAACAATATCAAATAAAATATCTTAAGATATATTTTCTCCAAATTATCTTTTAAAATAAATTTGCCCAAAATTACATTTCAACCCTTTTTATTTTATTCAAAATTGCACAGAAGTCCAGAAATTTCCTCTAATTACACTTTAGTCTTTTCTTTCTTTTCAAAATTGCATAGGAGCCCTGCGTTGACCAGATTGGACCAACTTTGACCATTCAATTTCATGCTTTAAATGAATAAAATTCTAACTTCAGCTGCACAAATAAACATTAGAACATCCAAAATAATTTATGCAACTAAGAATCACATTTTAAGCATCTTTAATTCCCAAACCCAATAAATGCAATCATCAAAAATTCACTTTCAACCAATTGTTTGAGCACAAGAATCTTATCAAAAATTTGAATTTTAAAACATAAATGTGGTCATAAATATGCACTCATGACACCCCACACTTATCCTTTTGCACTCCTGACTTTGTTCTAAGTCATTTTATTCCATATTTACATCTGGATCACAAGAATGAATAACACTAGATATAGATCAATCATCTAGAAATCAATTTGTCATGGACATGCAAATGAAACCACTTTATTCTTCACAGATGAGTTGACCTTTTGAATTTACTAGAAAATCAAATGTGAAAGATAACACTTAAGTCAAACTGTATCTATTTCTCCCCCAACTCTCTCAAGTGTTTTTAACTTGTGTTTACACTCAAAATACTCATGTAAGTAGACACCATTGATATTTAGCAAGACTCTTACATTCACATACTTCAGAAAACATGCAATTATTGATCATGAGGGCTTTTTAAAGGTTCTATTGAGGCCAAGGCAAAGGTAGCAATTTTTTTTGGAATTTCTGAGTTTTTGAAATTGATATAGAAAGAGTAATGACACTTTATTTCAAAAACAACTTTATTACTTGTTCTTTTAAGGAAGATGTTATTTCCCTTTCTCTATTTTTTTTTTCAAAACTCGAACTTTTCATCTTCCTTTTTATTATTTTGTGGGTGAGGCACTCACCCACACACTTATTCATCACTTACTTCTAAATGAATTCATTACTCCTTCTTCTTTCATAAGGTAAGGAATATATGATTTTTCTTCTTTTCTCATTTGATAATGACTGAAAACAAGAAAAATAGTATTAAGGCTCAAAGGGGTTTCCAATGGATTAATGTTAGGATAAGTTTATTTAGCCAAGTAGCTAAAACAAGAAATGCCTCAATCATATCAAATCATGCATATTCACCTCAGTTGCACAACACAGAATCAAGCTAAATATTAGAGTATCGACAAACATGGGCAAATCACTCAAGAAAAGTAAGTATGACACATGGTGGTCCATCCATAACATTAAACCCAAAACTCACATGGTTCAAATTTCTTTCACAAAAGATTTAATCAAGAAATTCTCGAGTCAACTCAATCAGCCAATCATAGAAGCAATCCACTCATATCAACATAATTCATTTTTTTTCTCTTGAATTCATTATCATCCCAGTTATTGATTCAAACTCTCAAATCCATTGCAAATATTTATTTAAAAAAAAACAAACAAAATAGGGAACAAAGTTAATATTTTCCCCCACACCCCCACACTTAAACTATGCATTGTCCTCAATGTATGCCTTATATATAAAATGCAAAGAAAAAATATGAGGGTACTTCCCTCCTTCATGGTGGAAGGAATGCTAGTATAACTTCATCGGAAAAGTCATTATGCATCGGAATGTTATCTTTTCCCTTTTCAATCCTATTAAGATGGTCAACTACTAAATTATGTGCCTGACTAGGAGTCCACTTGTCCTTTTCACTCTTGACCATTGTGATTCCATATTTATTGGGAACCACATGTATAAGGCTCACCCAAGTGTTGTTAGAATTGGGGTATATAATACCTATTTGTAGTAACTTGGTGTCATCTTTTTAGACAACCTCCATTTGTCTTCTTTGAGGTTGTCTTACTGGCATAGCATCCTCTTCTTGAAGTATCATGTGCATGCAAAAAATAGGGCTAATACCAGTAATATCTGCCAAAGTCCAGCCTATTGCTTTCTTATATTCTCTGATAACCTGCAACAATTGTTCTTCCTCCTCATCAGTAAGCAAAGCACATATAATAATAGGCGAGTTTCTCACCTTTCTCAAGATAAGAATATTTCAAATGAGATGGTAAGGGTTTCAACTCCAAAGTGGGTGGATCACACTAGGACGCCATAGAGGTATCATCTATTGACATCGCGTCCTCAATATCACCTGCTATACAATTTTCTTCGTCGTCTAAAGTTATAAACGACGTTTTTGGAAAAGAAGAGTCCCAAGATGGAGAAAACGTTGAAAAAATGTCTAAGAACCCAAAAGAAAAATTGTTTACAACATTACTTAATAAGTCAATACAAAACAAAGAATGATCTTCAATCGGGTGCTTCCTATCTTCCAACACGTTAAATCGCACTTTCTCGTCTCCTATCTCCATTAGCAATGATCTTGCATGCACATCTATCTTGGTTCGTGTTGTCATCATGAAAGGTCTTCCCAAGATAATAGTTGTTAGACTGATTCCTTCATCATCCTTCATATCCAAGATATAGAAATTTGCAGGAAAAATTAACTTGTCTACTCGGACAAGCACGTCCTCAAGCACACCTGCAAGGTTAACTGTTCTACGGTTGGCCAATTGAATGACCACACCTGTAGTCTTAAGAGGTCCTAGAGATAGAGAAGTAAACACTGATAAAGGAATTACATTTATGGAAGCCCCTAAATCTAGCATGACATTGTCAAACTTTGAATTTCCAATAATACAAGGAACAGAAAACATACCTGGATCCTTGCATTTTCGCGGTATTTCAATATTCTTCTTAATCAAGCTTGACACATTTCTTCCCACATTCACAATCTCATTATCCCTAAAACGCCTTCTATTTGTGCAAAGTTCTTTGAAAAACTTGGCGTATTTTGGGATTTGCTTAACAACATCTAGCAAGGGAATGTTGATCTCATCTTTTTGGAAGTATTTAAGATCTGTTGGTCTAATTCCTCCATTTTTTTGTTTCTCAGCTTCAACCGATTGGGATATGAAGGAGGTGGAGAATAAGATGAAGAAGAATTTTTAGAAAAAGAGTTAGAGGATACTAACCTGGATTTATTAGTGGTAGTCTCAGGTTATGGTTCACTTGGTCCTCCATTGTCATTAATATGTGTGTCTTCTTTCTCCTTATCTTCATCCTCTTGGGCTCCCTTAGAGTCTTGTACTTGCTTACCCGTTCTTAAAGTAATAGCACTTACATTTCGCGGGTTGATAACTGTTTGTGCAGGCAGTTTATTTGATTCCTTAGCCTCTAACTTATCCACCCTCTGAGTCAACTCTACAATTGATTTCTTAATTTTTGAATTTTGTTCAAGTATTGTCTTTATAAAATCTTGTAGTGACATTTCATGTTGAGATTGTTGCCTTTGTTGAGGTGGAACATAAGGTTGCATGTTCTGCTTATACCTATTGGAGGATGAGTCATGATAATTCTGGAATGGTCTATTTCCTCCAAAGATGTTGCAATAAATGCTTGAGATGAGTTTTCCATAGTAGTTTCCACAAAGCTAGAGCATTCATCAGTATAATGTTCTGTTGAGATGCAAATTCCACATTTCTTGGCAATTTGTTGAGTTCAAGTTTTAAACAAGCTTGCAATCTCATCAAGTTTTCTCTCTAGCTTATTTAATCTCTCATCTATCTTCTTTTCATCAATTGCACCATTTTCAATTTCATGCACTCCCTTCAACAAAGTCACTGAATTTTCTCTTGTTCCATATTGTTGATTGTCTACTACCTTTCGTTCTATTACCATGACCTATCGGTTGGACTTAAGCCTTCATAAAAGCTTAGAATGAAATCTTCCATTTGGAGTTGAGGGCATGAAGCACATAGTTTCTTTAATCTTTCCCAATATTCACTCAGAATATCTCTATCTCTTTGTCTTATATCTTGAATTTCTCTACGAATAGCTGATAATCTGGATGGAGAAAAATATTTTTCAAGAAAGAGTCTTTCTATAGTTTCCCTATTTGTAACCTGTGTAGAGAGATAATACCACCAATCTTGAGCTGCTTCTTGAAGAGTAAAAGGAAAAGCTCTCATTTTAAGGCTCTCTATTGTGATCCTGGGAGATCTAAAATTTTCACAAAACATGTGGAATTGTCTCAAGTTCTTGTGTGCATTCTCCCTTGATAACCCATTAAACTTTGGTAAGGCATTTAACAGGTCAGGTCTCAACTCCCACTCCTTATTAGGGTATTCAATGTTGCTTCGGATAACTGTATTGTGGGAGGTGGCTAGTTGTCTGATGGTTCTTTGTGCCATTTTGTTTGGGTTAGGATCAGGTAAACGATGAGATGGTATATTTGTGATTGGAGATAATGAAGGTGGTATAACTTCAGATGTAGGAAATGTTTCCTTAGTAAAACACCCAAATTTCAAACTTCTCCGCAGCTTAAACAAATTCTTTTCAACTTCCGGGTTAATTTGATAAAATTATCTCGGGTTAGCTTTGGTCATGCACTACGCAATCTGCTTGAAGTTGTTTCTCTGTTCTTGACATTTCTTTTTCTTTTGTTCTTGCTTTAGAGAAAGATTTTAAATAAGAGATAAGAGAGACTTTGTTTGGGTCCACTCCCAGGAAAGAGAGGTGCGTTCCTATCCAAAGTATATTCAAACTAGTCTCAAATACTTCTCAAAAGAATAACTAGAGGTACAAAATAAGAACAAAGATTTTGCTAAAACTAAAGGTACAAGAACAAAGATTTTGCTAAAACTAAGAATAACTAAAGGTACAAAATAACTCAAACTAAATTAAATGTATTAGCGCTAAATAAAAAAACAAATAAAGATAAAAATAAAAATAAGAATCAAAATGTTCAAAATACTAACCGTATCCCCCGGCAACGACACCAAATTTGATACGTTGTCATTGAAACTATCAAATTAATACTACTTTTCAAGGCAACTTCAGTAGTGCCAAGTCAGTAGTCAAGAAAGTAGATAGGGTTAAAGTAACCCTGAGTCGTCTCCCAACGAATACAAAATTGTTTTTCAATATTTGAATCTTATGAATGCTATGCAATGCTCAAGAATGAAAGTGAGAAACTATGCTAATGGAATTAATGTTTGAAGAATGTTTGAAGAATAAAGAGGAAACTTAGAAACAATTATGATGAAATAGGCTAATTCCATTGTTTGTCCAAGATAGATTCACCATCGGTTATCCACAAATCATTGTTCAATTGATTATTGTTCAAGTTTCAAATTAATTAAAGTACATTCTTAATTAATTTGAGGGCGGTCATGCAGTTGACCAAAGTAGATTCTCAATCAAATGCGAGACTTTTCTAGATTATTCACAATGAATTCAACCAAAGTACATTCTCAATCAAATTCTATTGTGTTTAATCATGTCTATTCTTAAATCTCCTAACCAAATTAAAAGCTAATTAATCAAAGTAAATTCTCAATTAATTATCATTGAAATTATCACCACCAATCAATGTACATTCTCAATTGATAGCAAAAACCCGTTTAATCATATGAAAGTGAGAATGAATGAGTTATGCCTCCCCTAGGTCTCTTTATATAGGCTTGATTGGGCTTGAACTCTGAATCTTCTATTGATAAGATCTTTTATCTTATATCTAACATCTTTCAAATATGCAACAGATTTAATCAATTTTTTAGAATATTTGATAATATCTTTACTAGATTCAAAAAGATTTGGCAAATATTATCTTTTGATTTTTCTTGGTATAATTAAATAAGGTAATTATTTAACAATATCAAATAAAATATCTTAAGATATATTTTCTCCAAATTATCTTTTAAAATAAACTTGCCCAAAATTACATTTCAACCCTTTTTATTTTATTCAAAATTGCACAGAAGTCCAAAAATTTTCTCTAATTACACTTTAGCCTTTTCTTTCTTTTCAAAATTGCATAGGAGCCCTGCGTTGACCAGATTGGACCAGCTTTGACCATTCAATTTCATGCTTTAAATGAATAAAATTCTAACTTTACCTGCACAAATAAACATTAGAACATCCAAAATAATTTATACAACTAAGAATCAGATTTTAAGCATCTTTAATTCCCAAACCCAATAAATCCAATCGTCACAAATTCACTTTAAATCAATAATTTGAGCACAAGAATCTTATCAAAAATTTGAATTTTAAAACATAAATGTGGGTATAAATATGCACTCATCACCTTACCATGCACAGGTAGAGAAAATTGATTATTTGATGAACGCTCTATCAATATTTACTCTAGGAAGATCAAATCTTGAGGTTGTCCTAGGCTCACAAGAAGAGTGATCAACAAACAAGAAATAGAATACATTAGTAGATGCAATAAAATCAATGCTAAGAAGTTTTCTGATCTTAGTAAACTCTCTTCCATATCTTGCTTTTACTATAATATAATTGGTCATTTATCCAAGTCATGCTATTATAGAAAAGTTAGTGTTCCAAAAGGAAAATTCAAGTGGATTCCTAAGGAACCAACTCATGCCACTAACAGCAAAGGCCCTAAATTCATTTGGGTTCCTACAGCAAAACCTTTTGACTGTTTTGTAGGAAACTGAAATGAATTGGAGGCAAAATGGCTCAAGGATCCTCAAATGTGAATCATATACTCCTTGAGTTCTTCAAAGTGTGGTAACAAGATCTATTTTTGGCAAAACATGCTATAGCAACAATCGGTACTGTTATACAGTCGCGCAGCGGAATGAAATATAGATAGCGGAAAGCGTGTTAGATCAAACTCGTATTAAGATTGTCCGTTTCATAAAATTAATTTTCTTAGAAAAAATTTATCGAATAGTTGATATGCGCAAAATGTAAAGAGAGTAGGGAGTAGAAAATTCAACACAAAATTTTTATCCTCGTTCGAATCAAAAGATTCTACGTCCAGTTGTTAATCACTATAAAAAGTTATTAACGTTTTCACTAAAAATCAGTTTCACATATTACAATGGAGTGAAAGAATACAATGATAAAACCTTCCTTAGACGAACGAACCGGAAGATGACAGCCTTGCCAACTCGAAGAGAACCGCTCCGACCTTTGACCCACAAAGCGCGAGCTTCTCCTATTCACGAGACCAGGAAAACACTTGAACTAGCTTTTTGGAACTTCCTCAGACAAACTGTATTCTCCAAAAGCTCAGAGTTAACCCTCTAAGAGTTTTGGAACACCTATATAAAGAAAACTGGTCTGAGTTTGAAAAGACAGATTACAACTGCCACTGATAATCGATTATTGTTAGTGATAATCGATTATTTAAGTCCGTTACAGGGTTTTTCAAGAAGTGATAATCGATTATCCTGAGGAACAATCGATTATTCCAGAGACTTGGGCAGTTCTCATCAAGACCAGTTGATAATCGATTATTTGAAGGAATAATCGATTATTCCAGAGCGAAATGTTTTTTCAAGAGTGCTCTTGATAATCAGTTATAGCTTCACATAATCGATTAAATGTGTAACTTAACTAAAGTTACGAGATTTTCTAAGTATTACATATTCAAAGACTTTCCTAATACATTTATATTCTACAAAGTGCTTTTAAAACAATTAAACTGCTTCTTCAAGTCTATCTTCTTGCAGCAGCATCAAAATCATTTATCTTCAAATTTACCAATGCTCCTCATTGGTAACAATCTTCCCCTTTTTGATGATGATCAAAAATACTTGTTTAAAAGCAACTTTGGTTAGTCTGCAAAAAATACAAGTTGATAGACAACAAGAAAGTTAGCAGTAACTGCACTACTTCTCCCCCTTTTTGATCATAAGCAAAAAGATGAATGAAAAATGCTCCCCCTCAATATGAGCTCTCCCTCAATTAAACAATTGATGCACTAAAATAAGAGATCATTTTATTCATGAAAAGAAAGGTTACATTTTTCATCATAAAGAAGAACATAAAACATAGAGTCAAAACAAAAAATCATCAAAGCATACTAACATAAAATCCTAAATCTAAAATTCAGGACTGGGTGGTCTTTCTGGAGGTTGAAGATTAAAGTGATTTTCAATGTTTCCAAGCCAAGTATCAAGGTCATTGAACTGGTCGATCACATATTCTTCATGATTTTGTTGCCACTCATATATCTGTTCAAAGTGAGCTTGTTGAGCAAGATGCATATCCTCCAGTTGTTTAGACAGGTTTGCAAAATACTCCTCCATAGTAAGTGAGGAAAAGGAAGGCATTTGAGAAGGACCAGCATTAGCAGGATCAGCATCTTGGACTGGGTCAACCATATGGGCGTCCATATCGTCATTGTCATCATCTTGGTGATCACCATCCTTGTGAATGATCACGCGACCACGACAACAAATCCCATTTGGCGAAATGTTGTCTCACCAATCTCAGTTCCAATTGCTTGAATGGCTTGAGTCAGCTCGCCTTCAACACTTACGCCTTTGTATTCTAAAATTCGAGAGATGAGAAATGCATATGGAAAATGATAAGAATTATATTTCTTGGCCTTCAACATGGTGTCAGAGATGAGTGTTGGCCAATCAATGTGGATATGATTTAAAATCCCATACAAGAGTAGAAGATCTTGCTCCGAACATTGAGCATGGTTAGTGGCACGAGGACATAGAAGCCACATAATTAAGTAGTGGATCATTCGTTCTTCAACCTTGAATCCACCAACTAGCAGCTGTCGACGGTTGGTTTGTTGTTTAGGATGGCGCAAGAAGGATTGAAAGGCGAGGAGACGATTGAAGTCCGGGACGCCAAGATGGACTTTGACAGCATCATCCCAGATTGTTAGTTGTGCGACATTCGTCTAGACGTCATCTGTTATACCCGGGCACTGACGAGGGCGAGGAGTGATCGTCGGTGCAAGAGGCACGAAGTGCAAGAGGCATAAAAAAAGAGCGGCTCTTGGCAGGCTTCCAGTGGAAGGGAGACATGAATGACTCGAACATACACCAGAATGAGAGGGATCTAGAGACTGTATAGGTATGGGACTATACAGTTGAAGGATAGCTTAAAGGGATTGATTTGGTTACTCATATCACCAAAATGCATTTGTTTTTCGGTAGCCTAACCCGTGAGAACCTCATGGTTAAACGTGCTTAGCCTGGAGTAATTTAGGGATGGGTAACCTTTTGGGAAGTCTTCCTTGAAAGTGTGCGATTGAGGACAAAGCACATTGGAAAGTCTCGTGTTGATGTGTGGGGGCAGTCAATATTCCCTATAAGTTGCCGGGGCATTACAAGCCAGAAAGTATGCGAGTGAGGACAAAGCACATTGGAAAGCCTTGTGGTGATGTGTGGGGGCAGTCAACATTCTCTGTAAGTTGTCGGGGCATTACATCATCATCCAAAATGATTGGGACTCAGGATGTACCCTTTTTGCTCCACGAGATGAGTAAGTCCTTGAGCACCAAAGAAATGGACATAATCTGCATGTTTTTCTTCATCTGAAATGGGCAGTCAATATTCCCTATAAGTTGTCGGGGCGTTATAAGCCGGAAAGTGTGCGAGTGAGGACAAAGCACATTGGAAAGCCTCGTGGTGATGTGTGGGGCCAGTCAACATTCTTTATAAGTTGTCGGGGCGTTACATCATCATTCAAAATGATTGGGACTCGGGATGTACACTTTTTGCTCCACGAGATGAGTAAGTCCTTGAGCACCAAACAGATCTGGAAATTGAAAACGATAAAATCGATAAAAATCAAGGAGTATGTACATTACCGCCATGATTCGTCGTTCTTGCCAGAAATGGACATAATCTGCATGTTTTTCTTCATCCGAAATGGGCAGTCAATATTCCCTATAAGTTGTCGGGACGTTACAAGCCGGAAAGTGTGCGAGTGAGGATAAAGCACATTGGAAAGCCTCGTGGTGATGTATGGGGGCAGTCAACATTCTCTGTAAGTTGTCGGGGCGTTACATCATCATCCAAAATGATTGGGACTCCTTTCACTTTTGTTGTGATGATTCCGTCACGATAACGCAGATTGAAATAGAAGACACGGATGAGATCTGGGTAGATGCACCCTTTTTGCTCCACGAGATAAAAATCAAGGCGTATGAACTTTACCGCCATGATTCGTCGTTCTTGCTAGAAATGGAAATAATCCGCATGTTTTTCTTCATCCGAAATCCACCCATCAATGGTTGCAGGACAAGGTCTGGAAGAAGAAGATGCATCAGTGGTTCTCCTACGGTTTCTTCTTGATTCAGCCATGAAAGAAGTGGACAAAGGGAAACTTGGAAAGAATTGAGATATATGAAGAAAACTGGCTCAGATTAGAATTGAGCAGAGTTCTGGGTGCAAAGCAGTGACCATTAATCGATTATAGGGGCTTATTTATAAGAAAAATCAAGAAACTAGTTGTTTTGAGCCGTTTATAGCCGTTAGGATTTGCTGCAACGGCTCTATTTCTGAAACTGGTCGCGTGATAATCAATTATTGTAAGTGATAATCGATTATCATCTCAAAGAGTCACTTTCCAGAAATTGTATGATAATCGATTATAGATGAAGATAATCGATTATTTGCTCATAAGTGTCCAGATTTGGGTTTGAGTGAGAATAATCGACTGTTCTATGGGATAATCGATTATCTGCGATTAGAGGCTTTTGCCAAAGCCAAAAATAATCGATTATTCTCATGTGATAATCGATTAAAAACGCTAAGCTTACGAGAATTGTGTAAATTTCAGAAATCTTGAGCCTGAGACATATCTAACACTCCTAACTCTCTTTTAAGCTCGTAGAATCTATCTTTATGTAGTGCTTTTGTAAAGATATTAGCTAATTGATGTAAAGTATCAATGTATTCTATTTGGCAATCTCCCTTTTGAACATGATATCTCAAGAAATTATGTCTAATCTCAATATGCTTTGTTCTTGAGTGCATTATGGGGTTCTTGGTTAGGTTTATAACACTAGTGTTATCACATTTCAAAGGAATGTGATCAAGGAAGATATCAAAGTCCTCCAATTGTTGTTTCATCCATAAAATTTGGGCACAACAATTGCCAGCAGCAATGTATTCAGCTTCAGTGGTAGACAAGGCTACACAAGCTTGTTTCTTTGAGTGCCAAGACACTAAAGAACAGCCCAGAAAATGCCAAGTTCCACTAGTACTTTTCCTATCAATTTTACAGCCACCATAATCTGCATCAGAATAACCTATTAAACTAGGTGAAGCATCATAGGGATACCAAAGTCCAAAAGATGTGGTTCCTTTAAGGTATTTCAAAATCCTTTTGACAGCAATTAAATGAGATTCCTTAGGATTAGCTTGGTACCTAGCACACACACATACACTTTGCATAATGTCTGGTCTACTAGCAGTTAGATACAGTAAAGATCCTATCATTCCTCTAAACATGGTTTCATTTACTCCTTCACCAGATTCATCCTTATCTAAATAGCAGGAGATTATCATCGGTGTGTTGGCTTCTTTACAAGTATCCATATCAAACTTCTTAAGCACTTCTCTACAATATTTAGTTTGGGAGACAAAGGTTCCCTCATCCATTTGCTTTATTTGCAGTCCTAAAAAGAAATTCAGCTCACCCATCATAGACATCTCAAACTCACCTTGCATTATATGTGCAAATCCTTCACACAATGAATCATCTGTAGACCCAAAAATAATATCATCAACGTACACTTGAACAATCAAGATGTGTTTTCCTACTTTCTTAATAAACAAGGTTGAATCAATCCTCTACAAAAATTATTCTCAATCAAGAAGGTACTAAGTCTTTCATACCAAGACTTAGGTGCCTGTTTAAGACCATACAAGGCCTTTTTTTAATTTATAAACATGATCAGGATATTTAAAATCCTCAAAACCAGGAGGTTGACTAACATAAACCTCTTCTTTTATGAAACCATTCAAAAATACACTTTTCACATCACTAGTGCAGAAAAGGCTTTAGACGTCCGTTCTTTTGGCCTTTTGACGTCCGACCTACCCCCGACGTCTTTGTGGGTGACGTTACTCAGACGTCGGGGGTAGACATCGGACGTGTATATAGACGTCCGATGTGTCAGCCCCGACGCCGCTGTAAACGTTCGGCGCCTCCCTCCCCCGACGTCTCCTCAGACGTCCGGCGCCTCCCTCCCCTCGACGTCTACATAGACGTCCAGGTGTATCCCCCGACAACCATATGCCTGAATGGTTTTGTGCTAGGGTTGGCGTTGGACGTCGGGTTGTGCACTGGCGGACGTTTATAGACGTCCGGCCCCCTCCACCACGGACGTTTAAGGGGCTGACAAGGGAGTTGAAGAGGTGATTGTTCCAACCTCTTAGACGTCCGGGACCCTCTCACGGACGTCTATAATATTATAGACGTCCGTCCCCCCCCCCCACAACGGACGTCTAGAGTTTCACTTATTTAGGAATATGCCACCAGTCAATTATTTACGTTGGGGCTTTTGTGGACGGACGTCTATGGGCGGACGTTAAAAGCCAATTTTGCACTAGTGCATCCATTTGATAAAATTTAAACTTCATCAAAGATGCATAAGCAAGTAACAATCTAATTGCTTCTAACCTGGCTACCGGGGCATAAGTTTCATCATAGTCTATACCTTCCTCTTGACAGTTGCCCTTTGCAACTAGCCTTGCTTTGTTCTTTGTGATGTTTCCTACTTCATCAAGCTTGTTTCTAAACACCCACTTTGTTCCAATGATTTGATAATCATCTTGTTTAGGAATGAGTTCCCAAACATCATTCCTTTCAAATTGATTCAGCTCTTCTTGCATGGCAACGCACCATTTATCATCTTGAAGAGCTTCCTTTATGTTCTTAGGTTCTATCTGAGACACAAAAGCTACTATTAAGTAGAAATTATTAAGATTATGTCTAGTAGTTACCCCTTTTGATATATCTGCAATGATGTTGTCCAGAGAAAGTCCTCTTGGTTGTTGATAGCTTTTAAGATCAACCACTTGATGATCATCTTGAGTTTCTGGAGGATAGTTTTCATTTTGATACATCTCTTCAAGAGCTTCCCTCAAATAATTCTCATCACCTGCAATTGGTTTATTTGACTCAAGAGGGTTCACCTCAAGGTCCACAATTTCATCAAAGACAATATGCATTGATTCTTCAATTATCAAGGTTGTTATATTAAACACCCTATATGCTTTGCTAGTTAAAGAATAACCTAAAAAGATTACTTCATCAGATTTAGTATCAAATTTACCTAGATTATCTTTACCATTATTCAAAACAAAGCATTTGCATCCAAAGATTTTCAAATGAGACACATTTGATTTTCTACTGTTAAACAGTTCATAGGGAGTTAGCTTAAGAATAGGCCTAATAAGCATCATGTTCAACACATAACAAGCAGTACTAACTACATCAGCCCAAAAGTATTTTGGTACATTAGATTCATTTAAAATAGTCCTAGCTAATTCTTTTAATGATCTATTTTTCCTTTCAACAACACCATTTTGTTGGGGAGTTCTTGGTGCCGAAAAATTATGAGCAATTCCATGTTCTTCACAAAACTTTTCAAAATATTCATTTTCAAATTCACCATCGTGATCACTTCTCAAAGTTTTGATTTTCAAATCCTTTTCATTTTGAACACATTTTGCAAATGATTTGAATGCTTTAAAAGCTTCACTTTTCAACGTTAAAAAGAATGTCCAAGTAAACCTAGTATAATCATCAACAATTACAAGAGCATAGTAGTTTCCACCAAAACTTTTAATTCTAGATGGACCAAATAAGTCCATATGCAAAAGTTCTAAAGATTTTGATGTAGAAATCATGCTTTTGGATGAAAATGAGGATTTGGTTTGTTTTCCCTTTTGACATGCAGAGCATATTTTGTCTTTCTCAAATTTTAATTTAGGCAAACCAATCACAAGATCTTTTGAAATCAATTTATTCAAATGTTGCATATGAATATGTGCAGCTCTTTTATGCCATAGCCAAGGATTTTCCTCTTTAGCAACTAAACATGTTATACTATGACTAGATGCACTTTCAATATCAATCAAGTATATGTTATTATGCCTAACACCTTGCAAAGCAATATCAGTAGAATTTTTAAAGTATACAGTTCATTTATCACTTTCAAAAGTTACCTTGAGACCCTTGTCACATAATTGGCTTATACTTAGGAGGTTATGTTTGAGACCTTCAACATATAACACATCCTTTATTGTCAGTGTGTCTCCTCCTCCAATGTCTCTAGTTCCAATGATTTTACCTTTGTTGTTATCCCCATAGGTCACAAATCCTTGCTTTTTCTTCTCAAAAGATATTAACCTTTTCTTGTCACCGGTCATGTGTCTTGAACAACCACTGTCAAGATACCACAATGACTTCTTTGACTTAGTAGGTTCCTACAAAACAAATTAGCAAGAATTTAGGTCCCCAATTTCATTATGGGTCCTTGGGGTTAGTTCATGCAAATATACATCATTTCACAACTTTAACCCATGCATATTTACCATTTGGAACACCAAAATGTTTAATGTTGCATTTGTTTGAGGTATGACCATGTTTCATGCAGTAAAAACAACAAACCTCATGCACTTTATTTTTCACAAAAGTCCCTTTTTCTACCCAAACTCTACGAGTTCTTTTCACTTTAGACTTTTTGTGTTGATGCATGTTTCCATTTCTAGCATTGCTTCTTTTAGAGTTTATTTTAGCATGTGAATTAGGCTTGGTTTCCTTTGCAAGTAAGTTATCAAGAATGTCAATATCAAACATATGACTCTTACACGATAGACATTCAACATGTTGTACAACAGCATTAAATTCAGATAATTTAGTTTCTAGATTACTAACTTTATTTCTCAAAAAACCTTCGTCCTCTAGCACTTTTTCATACTTCAATTTCAATTCATTATGCTCTTTCTTTAACTTTTTATGAGCATCATCAAGTTTCTTCAGATTCATTTAACAAATCAAGAAATGCCTTTTGTAAATCAAATTCATCACTTGACTCAAAACTAGAATCACTTACTTGGCTTCTAGCGTCTTCTGAGTTTGCCATTAAGCACAGATTAGCTTCTTCATCTGAATTGCTTGAGCTTGAAGAACTAGAAGAATTTTCTTCCCAAGCTATGTAAGCTTTTGTCTTCTTTGGAAACTTTCTTTCTTTATTTTCTTCACTTTTCCTATGCTTAGGACAGTCAGTCTTCACATGTCCTCTTTCTCCACATCCATAGCATTTAACGCTTGATGGAGATCCTTGATTATCTTTCCTTTCTCCATGGTATTTGTCTTTTCCCTTTGCTCTCATAAATTTAGCAAACTTCTTAATCATAAGGCTCATGTTTTCCTCATCGTCATCGGAATCATCATCCTCAATTCTTTTAGAACTTTTTCCTTTTGAGATTTCAGACTTGAAAGCAAGCGTCTTTCTTTTGCCTTGATCCTCTTCTGCAGTTAATCTTCTCAACTCAAGCTCGTGCTCACGAAGCTTCCCAAAGAGAATTACCATTGACATCTGAGTGAGGTTTTGAGACTCCGAGATGGCAGTCACCTTTGGTTGCCAAGACCTGTCCAATGATTTCAATATTTTTACATTCAATTCATTAGTGTCAAAAGTCTTACCCAACCCTGATAAGTGGTTCACTATGTGAGTGAAACGCTTCTGGACATCAGAAATTGTTTCTCCAGGTTGCATTTTGAACATCTCATACTCCTGGATGAGTGTGTTCTTCCTTGCACGTTTCACGTCATCTGTACCCTCATGTGTGACTCTGAGGACCTCCCACATCTCCTGTGTTGTCTTACACACTGAAATTCTATAAAATTCATCAAGTACCACAGCAGATGAAATAATATTGCGAGCCTTAATGTCAAACTGAGATCGTCTATTTTCTTCAGCAGTCCAGTTAAAGTATGATTTTTCTACTTCTACATCATCAATAGTACTTTTTGGAATATAAGGACCATTTTGTACAGCTTCCTAGATGCCTCTGTCAACATACCCCATAGAAATTTCCATTCTGACTTTCCATAATGCATAGTTATCACCAGTAAAAAGTGGTTGTCTGTTGATGGAAGCACCTTCGGCGTACACTTGAGTTTGATGACCAGCCATTTTCGCAAAAGTTTGAAAGAATATCAAAGCAAGCTCTGATACCAATTGTAGGAACAATCGGTACCGTTATAGAGTCGCGCAGCGAAATGAAATATGGATAGCAGAAAGTGTGTTCGATCAAACTCGTATTAAGATGGTCCGTTTTAGAAAATTAATTTTCTTAAAAAAAAATTATCGAACAGTTGATATGCGCAAAATGTAAAGAGTGTAGGGAGTAGAAAAATTCAACACAGAATTTTTATCCTGGTTCGAATCAAAAGATTCTACGTCCAGTTGTTAATCACTATAAAAAGTGATTAACGTTTTCACTAAAAATCAGTTTCACATATTACAATGGAGTGAAAGAATAGAATGATAAAACCTTCCTTCGACGATCAAACCGGAAGGGTGCTTCCTTCGACCAACGAACTAGAAGCAGGAATCTACACTTTCCTTCGACCAACGAACCGGAACGGTGCAGATAAAATCTTCCTTCGACAAACGAACCGAAAGATGACAGCCTTGCCAACTCAAAGAGAACCACTCCGATCTTTGACCCACAAAGCGCGAGCTTCTCCTATTCACGAGACCAGGCAAAACACTTGAACTAGCTTTTTGGAACTTCCTCAAACAAACTGTATTCTCAAAAAGCTCAGAGTTAACCCTTTAATGGTTTTGGAACAACTATATAAAGGCAACTAGTCTGAGTTTGAAAAGACAGATTACAACTGCCACTGATAATCGATTATTGTTAGTGATAATCGATTATTTAAGTCCGTTACAGGGTTTTTCAAAAAGTGATAATCGATTATCTTGAGAAACAATCGATTATTCCAGAGACTTGGGCAGTTATCATCAGGACCAGTTGATAATCGATTATTTGAAGGAATAATCGATTATTCCAGAGCGAAATGCTTTTTCAAGAGTGCTCTTGATAATCGATTAAATGCGTAACTTAACTAAAGATATGAGATTTTCTAAGTATTACATATTCAAAGACTTTCCTAATACATTTATATTCTACAAAGTGCTTTTAAAACAATTTTAACAGCTTCTTCAAGTTTATCTTCTTGCAGCATCATCAAAATCAGTTATCTTCAAATTTACTAATGCTCCTCATTGGTAACACATGCATCATTCATATACAGTACATTCATTGATGTGTGTGATGAACATTTCTTGATTGGAATGAACAGACTGTGTGAAAAACATTGTTTGCGCAATTTAACTATATAAATAATATAACTGATTAGACTTTTCTCAGTGTTTTCTGTGTTTTTAGGATTCTATGTTTTGTCATGATTTAATCGGTTAGGAAATTTATAGAATCAATTAGATTTTTCCACTGTATTCTATGTGTGATTGAATATGTGAATTGCAATGACTTAATCTGTTAGATAAAATAGTTAATCGATTAAATCTGGGTAAGTTTGGGCTTTTCAAGTTTCCAAATGGGCTTCTTTCGAAGCTTAATCAACTAGGTTAACTGTTGAAATTGATTAATTTGTTCTTGCGTCGTACTCTCTTTGCAACTAAATCCAAAACCCTTTTTGAAAAGAGACTATCATCAAGATTCTTACAAGAAAGTTGAGTTGAAACATTCTGATCATATTTGCACTACTGGTGTACTACTCCGAGGATTAGATTCATCATTTGCAATCAAGTGGATTATGTTCCTGTGCAGGTTAGCCAGGAGGAGAGAATCGTGGTGTTCTTCATTGAGAGTTGGGATTACTCTCAAGGTGTTCATAAAGTTGGGATTGCTTTCTGGGTTGGTAAGATTGTGTGTGTGTTCACATCTTGTACTATAAGTGATATTGAGTGGGGAAGAAAAGTGCATTGAGAGGGGATATCTCTGTATTCTTGCTTGTATACTCTATTGTTATAGTGGAATGCCTTCAACTAAGTAGCAAACATAGTTCATGGCCAGTCCTATGGATGATTTACAATTTATCTCCTATGTTGTGCATGAAGAGAAAATATATGATGTTGTCTATGATGATATCGGGTCTTAAACATCCTTGAAATGACATTTATGTGTATCTAAAACCGTTAATTGATGATTTGAAAATGTTGTGGGAATAGGGCGTTGAAGTCTTCAATTCATATTCAGAAGAAAACTTTTGTTCGCGTGCAATGTTGTTTTACACCATAAATGATTTTCTAACATATGGAAACGTGAGTGGTTACAGTCTTACCATAAGATTTTGGTGAAAGAAGAATATGTGAAGAAGATTGTCTTCCGGTCTAGATATGACCATTATGGGTATGTGATAATACCTTTTGGAGTAACTAATGCCCCAAGAGTATTCATGGATTACATGACAAAATCTTCCAACCATATTTAGATAAGTTTGTTATGGTGTTCATCAATGATATTCTTATTTATTTAAGAACTCATGAGGAACATAGTGAACATTTGAAGATAGTGTTGGAGATTCTAAGAGAAAAATAGTTACATGCAAAGTTGTCAAAGTGTGAGTTCTAGCTAGCAAAGGTAAAGTTTTTGGGACATGTAATATCTTTAAAAGGAGTATTTGTAGATCCCATAAAGGTGAACGTCGTTGGAGTGTGAAAGACTTCAAACAATAATAGAAGTAAGAAGTTTCTTGGGATTGGTTGGCTATTATAGGATATTCATTGAGGGATTTTCTAAAATAGTTGTTCCCTTGACACAATTGACCCAGAAGAACCAAGTTTTTTCTTAGAGAGAGGAATGCGAACACAGTTTTCAAGAGTTGAAAGGAAGGCTTACTAGTGCATCGATGTTAGTTTTACCAAATATTGGAAAGCCTTTTGAAATGTATTGTTATGCCTCACACCAAGGGCTAGGATGTGTGCTTATGCAAGAAATGAGGGTAGTGGCATACACTTTTAGATAGTTAAAAGTTCATGAGAAGAATTATCCTACCCACGATCTAGATTTGGCAGTCGTAGTTTTTTCTTTGAAGATATATAGACATTATTTATATGGAGCAACATTTGTGGTGTATAGTGATCATAAGAGTCTTAAGTATTTATTTGATCAAAGAGAGCTAAATATGAGACAAATGAGGTTGATGGAATTTTAAAAGACTATTACTTCAATTGATGTATCACTTGGGTAAGGAAAACGTAGTCGATAATGCTTTGAATACGAAAGCAATACATTATGATGATAAGCGAGATAGAAATAATTGAAAAAATTGGTTTGAAA
The DNA here is from genome assembly GCA_027742795.1 of Vigna hirtella. NCBI lineage: Eukaryota > Viridiplantae > Streptophyta > Magnoliopsida > Fabales > Fabaceae > Vigna > Vigna hirtella. The sequence goes on along the minus strand of JAHCHA010012279.1, from coordinate 107,056 downwards.
TTGGAGGTAGAGTTGCACAGTGATTATATGAGTTGTAGTCAAATGATTATGACAATTGACCTATTGGAGATGATAAAACTTAGATAAATGGAGGATCCTTTTTTGAGACAAGTAATGGAACATATGAATTTAGATCAAAATGCAGAGATTATTTTGGGAAGCGGTGGTGTTTTGTAGTAAAAAAATTGAAGAAGTTAATCCTTGAAGAATGACAAAAAAGCGGTCTTAGTATGCATCCCAACATGACTAAGATGCACCAAGATTTTAAGGAGATGTGTTGGTGGCCAAGGATAAAAAGAGATGTAGCTAATTTTTGGAAACTTGTTTAACATGTTAAAAGGCGAAAGTTGAACATCAAAGACCTAGGAGAATGTCACAATAATTAGAAATTCCAGAGTGAAAATAAGATCTTTAGGTAGGAATGGAGAAATCATGATGTTATTTGGACAATTGTTGACATATTGATAAAGAGTGTCAATTTTATTCTTATGAATTAAGGATGTTAGTGACAAAGTTAGCACAATTATAGATCAGAGAAATAATACGACCACATGAGGTGCGTATAGTATAGTGTTGAATTGGGACCTCATATTTACATATAAGTTTTGACATATGTTATAAGAAGCTTTGGGGAGTAGCTTGAAGATAAGTTTAGCATACCACCCTTAAATCGATGGTCAATCATAAAGAACTATTCATTCATTAGCAGACTTGTAGAGGATGTGTGTTTTAAACCATCTGCATAATTGGGATAAGATGTTTCCTTTGAAAGAATTCACTTATAACAAAATTTATCACGCCAGTGTAGGCATGGTGTCATACGAGACCTTGTATGGTAGGAGGTGTAGGACTCCATTATCTTGGTATCAAGATGGGGAGTCGTTCTTGGTGGGTCCAAAATTACTGCAACAAATGACAGAGAAAATAAAATTGATGCAAGAAAAAAAAATGAAAACTTCACTTAACAAACAAAATTCATTTATAGATGGAAAGAAGATGTCGTCAAAGTTTGATATAAGAGATCATGTCTTCTTGAGAATGATTCCTACTATCGGTGTAGGAAAGATCAATCAAGTCTAAGAAACTTTCACTAAGATTTGTTGAATATTATCAAAGTTTGAGAAGAATTGGACCTCTAGCTTATGAAATTGCATTACTTCCTTGACTTGCAATTAATAATATTGAAAAACAATGAAGAATTGTCTCTCACATCAAATAAATACAAAAGATAAATTAAAAAATATGTAAGAAAATCTTTTTTCTATATTTTTTTATTACAATATTGAAATGACTAAAATTTTTTTAAAAGTTAAAAAAACTGAATTTAAAAATATTAATAAAAAACAAAACACTAGTGCAGAATTGACCTTTAACGTCACCCCATAGACGTCCGTCCACCAAAACTCCAACGTAAATAATTGACCGGTGGCATAAATGT
>JAHCHA010012279.1:68224-104700 GCA_027742795.1 Vigna hirtella | reverse complement strand
TCCGGCCTGACACAGCGGACGTCTATATAGACGTCCGGCCTGACACAACGGACGTCTACATAGACGTCACCCGCATAGACGTCCGTTGGAGGTCGGACGTCAAAACGCCCAAAGAACGGACGTCTAAAGCCCTTTCTGCACTAGTGAAAAAATATGAAAAATTTAATATAATAAAATATATAATTTTTGATGAAATTATTGGTCTTTCAATATAATATATAGTTTTCAATATTTAAAGGATATATATTTATTTATTGTCTAGAACCACCAATTTTGGGGTGGGTCCTTGTTTTGGTGTTAGGGAAGGAGGTTTATGGGAGAGATGCGAATGTAGAATGAAAAACAAAATGTTGAATACTATAAAATACCCATATTTGTTTTTGCTAGCTAATTAGCTACATCTTCTCTTGTTTGTTTGATTCTGTATATTCCACCCATAATTACCTTCTCCATACGGCAATGTTCTTCCACTCCAATTATTGGCGACACTTTTTGTTCCCACTTGCTAAATCTTCCTATTGTGTTCACATCACAGTCACTAAACTAAGTTACTACATTCTCATGTTTTGCATTCACAACCATTTTCTACCCATATGACTGACTAGTTGGCTTACTTTTAGATGAAAAAAAATATATATATTTTAGAGTAATGGGATGACGTGTAAAAGGAAGAAGAGAGATCAAAATCAATAGTTAGCAAATAATATTTTCAAAGTTATGATTTTTTAAGTGTGTTCAACAACGTCACGTTATTCGTTTAGTTAATTTTAAGTTGTGTTAAATGATTTGTGTTTAAAGGTTTGTTTGGAAAAATCTCTATTAAAGGCACTTGAAACAAAAAAAATGAAGAAAATACATAAGTTTTTTCTCTTGAGATAAATTAATTTATGTTTAAACTAAAAAAACATCGTTTAGACCAGTTAATGCAATAATAAAAATACCCTGTAGCAAAAAAGTTCATCAAAAAAAAAAAAACATGCTCCCCTATATGTCCTATACACATGTTTACTTGGCTGGAACCGAAGTAACCCATTACAATTTATATATGTTCATCACAGAGTTCAAAGGCTCATGCATGCATAGCACTTCCTAAGAAGATAGAAAGAACTGCAAAAGAGTGTAGCATCCACAGTTGATTCCGTCCATTTTTAAAGCACATTCTAGAAATGGACAAATCTACCTTACACAAAAATAGAAAGAGAATTAAATAACTCCATTCAAAATGATTGGTATTATTCTTATTTGTTTCAAAATGATAAGTTTACATATATAAAGCACCAACCATTTTAGATGGAACTGTTCAATCTCATCTTTTGGTAAGTTAGAGAAACCTTTGAGAAAGACATACATTACATTTGATGACATGTGAGAATGATCTAAAGTTATTCTCTCCATGGTACATAAACTAGGAAAATGCAAAATCTAAAATATTCAATCTGATCAATGCATGGTTAAGATTCCACAAGGTAACTAAAGCAATTGGCTTTCACAAGGGGAAGCTAATGATGAGAAAACGCATCAAAATTCATGTCCAAACTCCGAGAGCAAGTACATGAATGCATCTGATATTTTCAAGTCAGGCTTGTCATTGGACAGTTCAAAATCCTTCAAATCAGACCACAGGTTGGCATCTGTAAGATCACTGGGATCAGTCTCATCATTGAGACATTCTTGTTTAACAATTGGGCTTTGTGATCTCACAGGAGGATCGAGTTGCTTTTGTTCATTTGGAACATTTAAATCTTCGTGGGAATTCTCAAGAAATGAGTCCCAAGTTTCAGAACATGTGACCATTTGTGGAGCCTTGATGGTGTCTTTGCATGTGTGAAACCCAATGTACGTAATATTGTACATATCAGGATTCTCTTCTAACCGTTGCACTTGTTTGGTGGCCTTGCAACCTTGTTCAAACTTCCTAGTGCATCTGAAGTAACTCCTGAGAATTATTTATCAATAAATGTGTTATAATTAGAAGACAATAAGTTTGTGTAGCAAAAATACACTTCAACTTTTCACATGAAAATTTAAACACTAGTAAGTTTGAGTGTCCTAAGTAGTAGTCTGAGTGTATAGCAAAGTTTCCTCATTCGGGTTTCTGCATTAATATCCTATAGTTGCGTGATTGAGTTCAGTTTCTACAAACACAGAAAAGAATGTACTTCGAGCATTCCCAATTAAGGTGTTTTTTCAAGATGATATGATATTTCTACACAGATAACTGTCATGCTTAACTAAAAGATGAAAAGAATCAAAAATAGAAAAAGAAAATGAATAGTGATGCAATCTTTGCTCGAATTGAACAAGTGAATATCTTTGCCTGGTTCACACGGAAGGAGGAAAAATTACTGTGCAAAACAATGATTACCTGGGAAACTGAGAATTTAGAATATCCTTTTGTCCGTACTTTCTCCACGCATGATTATCTTCAGTAGTTTGGGAAACTATAGCCCATGTCTGTTCAGTCTTCCTGCGCACCAATTTAAGAAATGCCATGCATGTTATTTCGTGTAATAATACAACATTATTGTGAATAAAAATATCTGAAGAAAAATAGCCATTCCATATATATATAAGTAAAAGCCTTTTTTTCTGTAAATATGCAGGTAAGTATATAAGAAAAAAAAATTGATGTGAAATAATTGTACTGTTCCATGTGATCATATCAAGGCAGGCCACTCCACTAAGCTAAAAAACTAAAGGAACCCACTTGAAGCACACAGTAATCAAATCAAAGAATGAGAACTAAAATATTCCAAAACTCCAATAGTTAACTTAACCTCGAAGCTTTAGTTTTCTATTTATTTATTTTTTCATCAAGAAAGAGTAGCTTTACTCATATGGACAATAGGACTATAAGAAGGACTCCGTCCGTACACATCCCAATTCACCAAATCCTCTCAGCACCCCCTCCCCAACCCCAATCACTGACAAAACAGGCTTTCTTGACTGAGAAAGTAATACAGCAACATCCAAAGTATAATTCATCATGGATAAGCTTTCTGTAAGGTTTAGTATATAAAAGATTTAAAAAAAAGAAGAACTTTTTAGTAAACTAAAATTAGTTGGTGAACAAATCAAAATCAGTCTGTTATAAAGAATTAAAAATCTGTAGAAAGAGGTAAAATAGATCACAGAAGGGAAATGAGAAAGAGTGAAGTAAGACCTTCTTTTGTAGGAACCTCTGCGATCCTTTGAGAGGGGAAACGATCTCTTTCTACTCTCAGTTGAATCGTCAGACCTGGGATCAATGCTTGCAGCCTGCGAGGCATCTTCCCCAGAAATGAGGAGATTCTGAGCAACCTGGTCTTGAGGCATTGCAGGATGGGAAGAAGTCAAGATAGAGAGAGTTTGAGCGAAAGATCTGTGCACATTGGTGAGCAGTTCCTTAGCTGCAGCAGAGGCATCTGGGTCAACAGGTTTCTGAAGCAGAAACTTGAGCTGAGTGGCATAGTCGAGACCGAGAAGAAGCTCTGTGATGAGGGTGTTGTTCATGGTACTGGGTGTGTAGTTGGTGGCTAAGGATGTATTGATATATACTTTAGAAGAAATTGAAGATTAGGGGAATAGTGGGTATGGAGAGAAGGAAGAAAGAGGTGGGTTTTTGCGAGGAAAGAGAGATAGCAGTGAATGGAAAACGTTGAGAAGGGAGGGATGATGTTGAACCATCATGGAAGAGAAAATTTGTCCACAGATAATAACTTTGCTTACAAACCTAAACATGACGTTGCTCTTCTGATGCAAGCCTGACGCTGCATAATTTTCTTTCTTTTTTCTTTTCCTTCAAAATTACAACTTCCCCCACTTGCACCTCACAACTCTTTATTTTTCTTAATTTAAAAAGAAAAAGGTCACTGTTTGTACTACACAACCACGCTGCTCCTTTTAATGCTTATTAAATTTTCACTATGTGCTGTTTTCTGGGTTCTCCTTTGTAAAACTAACAGTGTTTTTTACATATATTATCAGATAAAAATATAAGCTTTTAAATGTTATGTTTGTCTTATTACCATGATTTATGTCTAACGAAATTTGAAAAGATATAGTGCACAATAACCCGAACAAGGGTTTATCTGTGAAATATTATATAAAAGTGTATTTTATTAATATCTATCCCATACTCCAATTTTTGATGATTTTTATTCTTAATTTTATTTTATTTTATTTTTGCAATCTAAAATCCAAAAAATACCATCTTCAAATAAGTTAAAAGAAATAGTATGAATTAAAATTATGAGACCCGAGAAATTGATTAAAAGAATGAAGATGTTTTATATGATGAATACTTTAATATTTTACTATTAAAGAAGGAAAGTATGAATATAACTTTGTAAGAATTAAATTTACTTTTATAAAATATTTATCTTTTTACAACTACTTTATTCTTTTTCTAAGATTATGACGTTATTTTTTATTTCTTTGAAGATTCAACCCGTCTTGATGTTCATGATGGCAAGGACAACATTTTTAATTGATTAGTTACTTTGGTAGAATAAGTTTAATTTCAATCCTATTTTAGAATTATTTTGTGCTTGGGATGCATGTGAACATTGTGGTTTTGCATGTAGAGAGTTCTTTAGGAACCATGGTTCTATGTGATCCTAAAGGTATGTTTGGATCATTAATCTAAAATGTTTCTGTGTTTTTAGAGCATTTTGTGAGCGTAGAACTTAAGGACAAAATTTTGTTGAAAGTTTTAATAAAGGTACGATAAATTAGTATTGATTTATGCATGATATATAACTGTTTGAGTTACAAATTATGATTGATTTGATTGTGTGATGATTTTGTTTGCATTTGTTGGAATTATATGTTTAGTATACGTGAGATTGATTGAATTTGAGGTATAGGAGATTTATGTTGTCTTTGAGTGTAACATCCTATTTTTTATAGTGTTTAACTACTATAAGATATATCTCACATTCTTGATATTACACTGCAGTTAGCTAGAAGAAAACATAAATTTTCATTACAATTATCCATAAATAATTTATAATAGAAAAATTCATATGTAAACCCATACATACTATAAGAATAAATATTATACTGAAAAAGAAAACTTTTAGAACAGAAGGAAAGGTTGGAACGTCTTACTCTAAGCTTGAGCTCTGCTACAACTAGCACTTACTCTCCGATGAGACCACCTAAGCTCACAACATTATGTTGTGGTGTACGAACATATGAAATGTTTATGTTTTTTGCTTCCACGATTTTAATAAAAAAAAAAATTGGACAAGAATGTTTTATACAATTCGTACTCTACGATTATCTTTTTACATGTGACATTCCAATAGGGGTGTTACAACAAACAATTTTCTCAATAGCACATGGAATTGGTACACCTTTATCTTTAGATGATTATAGTCAAAAGAACTCTTGAGACTTCTTTGCACGTGTCCTAGTTGATTTTGACTTGTTATTAGATTTGTCTAATCAAATTTTAGTGAAAAGACTAGGATTTGTGTTTATTGTTGACGTGGAATATGAGAAATTATCTCTATTTTGTTCAAATTGAAAAATATTAGTCATAATTTATCTAATTATAGACAATTACAACAAGATACCAAAGTTATTTTTGGTGGAGAAAAAATAATTGAGGCAAAAATATAACAACATTATGGTCCTAATGTGGTTAATTCATAGGATGCGGTTAAGGAATCTTTAGCTCAAGTAGTGTAACCTATGGTGGAGCCTGTGGTGGAGCTTGGGATGGAGCCTATGGTAGAGTTTGCTTTTATGGTGCAACCTGTTATGGTATAACCTGTTGTTCAATTACAACCTAAGCTAGTGGTGGATAATCATGATAATATTTGCATTCTGAATTTCTCTTGGTTAAGAATCTTGATGGTGTACTAGTAAAATATGATTCTTTGGTCAGTATACCTCTTTCGGAAAATGTCACTCTTATTGACAATAGTTTTCAAAGTTTACAACAATTATATTCAACTCATAGTAGTTCAACAACAATTTTTAATCCTTGACATATAAGGAGACTTGTTTTTTAAAGGAATTAAAAATAATTTTTGAATGGACTAATATGCTTGATGAAAGAGAATATTCTAATACTGCATAGAATGATAAATCAGTTCAAAATATACCTAAACATAATAGGATTAAGCCAAATAAAGTTAATATTAAATCCTCTAACACAAAAACTTCTAAAATTAAAGGACTTTTCTGAAATTTCAAAGGAATGATAAATTATGTGATGTGTTGAAGAATTTACTTTTTTTTCTGGTATATAAAGTTTAAAGTATGAAATGATTTTTGTGAGTCATGAATTATTTTTTATATTATATATTTTTTCTATAATTGTGATATAATTTTATCATAAGTTTGGTGTGATTTCCATATTTTTCTTTTCTCTTATTTTTATTTTTATATTTTAATAAAACTTTCTGTAACAGTAGCAATGCCTACGAGCAATTTATTTGGATTATAATAAAAGCATTCTACGTAATGTCACTGTTAGAAAAAAAAATTATTAATTTTATTCATATTTTATTAAGAAGTTATAATTATAGATAACAAATATTTTGCATATTTATCTTGTAAATTTTTTGTACTTATTTTTCTCGATTCTCATTATTTCTTTATTTTTTCTTGAATAATATATAATAATTAAATTTAACTAACTATAATTGAGATTGGTAGACAAAGATATAAAAAGAACTCCAAATTAGTATTCTTACTAATTAAACCTAAATTTCATCATCCAGTAACCATTTAATGAAAAACTTGACCTATCATGAAAGCAACTATGGAAAAAGAACTATACAAGATACCTACCCTTACAAACATTAATTATTTGTGTACTGACCAGTGAGACATATCATTAAAAAGATATAAATTGGATGATATCATTTGGAACTAGCAGTAATTGTTTTTTATATGTTTATGTTTAAGGTCACAGTTCACAAAACAACACAACACTGCTTTGCCACTTGGTTACAATTTGCAACTTACAAAATGGCCAATGGTATTGGCAAGTGCTATCAGCTGTATTATTAGAATTGAAGATGGTTGGTTTGGTTTTTGCAAGCTGGGTTACTATTTATGTCACTTTTTCCAAGATTCCAATTGTACCATCTTTTTTAGTTCATGTTTATCCATCTTTTTACCAATTATTTTTGCACACACTAACTCAACCAATTCTTTCATCTATTATATATAACCTTATCTCCTCCAAAAATATCTTCCCATCTTTTCTAACCACTTATATGCACGATGCTCATTAAACTATTAAATTCGAATTTGAGTTGCCATGAATCCATGATTCAAGAAAAAACAAGGTGAATATTTGAAAGCGAGTCCTTGAAAATTTAGATTTTTTTTAACAATTTTTTTACCAAACTATATGACGATAAACAAAAAATAAAACTTATAAACCGAATTAAAAATTTAATCATTTTTCAAATTTTCTTTTACAGAACAGTATGCAATGTATATTTATATTTACAAAGAATAAATAACTATATAATTTTGTAAAAAGATATGTAATACTATGGTTAAAAACTCATAAATTTGTAATCTAATTATGATTACAAAGATAAAAGATATTAATTTAAAAATATTAGGATAAGATCATTACAACTTAAATTGCATAATTTATATTTATATATGTTTTTATGTGTAAAAATTCTTTATTCAATTTCTCTTCCTTTAATATATTAGTATATGACTTAGACTAATAATAAAGCAAGAAAATCTTTATTATAATATAAATGTTAATAATTAATATACAAATCAAATAATGTTTATAACATTCATCATTCAAGTATAAACATAAATCAATTATATGTACAACTTAATATCAACTTTATATTTATTGTAAACATTCACTATTAACTAAAATTTGTTCGTTAAGCAAAATTTTTCTCGTTTAAGTAAAAATTTGTCCAAATCAAAAGTATTGATTTTGTTTGAGGAAAAAATTCTTTATTTGATCGACGATAAAAACAAGATTGATATTCAACTTTATTTTTGCTTGAGAAAAAAAATAGGATTGAGTGTAAGGTTTGAATATTTATTCTACACTTAAACGAAAAAGAAAAAAAAACATGAGTATCACTAGTGCAGAAAAGGTTTTACACGTTTGTTATTTTGGGTTTTCTATGTTTGATCCCGACCTGACGTTTATTCGGGTGACGTTGATGGGACGTCGGACCCTAGTCAGACGTCTATATAGACGTATGAGCTGTATAGATCGGAGGTCTATATAAACGTCTGACCTGAACAGATCAGACGTCTAAAATGTTGTTGTATTTGATTGGATCTTTCTCCACTTGAGGCCTCTCAGGTTGCTCTTGACTCATGGTGATTCGAGTTTACAACTTTATATTTTAGTTTAAGAGAATGGATTGTACTTTTTTTTTGTATTGGATGGTTTTAAAAACGTAGTAGAGAGAATTGGAGGAGTGCAAAACACAAGCAATCGCCGCCCAAGAACACCGCAAAGGACACGAGCAAAACTGCACCAAAATCCAACGAAAACGCATTTTAATCGGTTCAAATGAAAGATAATTCATCAAAGAGTAATGTAATCGAAGTAAAATTAATTTAAAACTGTGCAAAAGTGAGAAAACGAACCTGAAAAACATAGCCCGTGGAAAGAAAACGCGAGAAAGATAATGAACAGTGAGTGTGCGTAATGGCTGTCTCGCGTTCGCGGTGTTTTAATGTAGACATTTAGAAGTCAGTTTCCCCCATAACAGACATCTAAATGACTTTAGAAGTCGGAGTGGCGAGATCAGACATCTAAAAATGGAGTCAAAAAGTGACTTTTAAAATTGTTGGGCTGAATATTTAGAAGTTTGTTCCCCTATAATAGACGTCTAATAGTAATAAAAACTTCATTTCTTTTTACTTTTACGTATCTTAATGGAGCTGTCTCACGTCTAAATAGATTATAGACGTCAGATCCCTCAATATCAGACGTCTATTTACTCTTTTCAATTACAAAAATGTTACCGGTCAATTTTTATATTTGATATTTGGGGGTTGGACGTCTAAACAGTGACGTCAAAAATGCCTTATCAAATCAATAACAACGAGTCTAAATAAAAGGAGAACGTCATAATAACAAATCTACCTACTAATGATAACTTAAAAAACTAACTTCTCTTATTCTACTTGTTGTCAAAATTTATATATATATATATATATATATATATATATATATATCAATTTCATATATTATAAAATTAATCTAAATTAACAGATTAAGTTAAAGGAACTACAAACTCGCCCTACATTTAATTTGGATATAAATTTTCTATCAACATTGAAATAATTGATTTTATAAAACAAACTAATAATTTATATTTATATTTTTTAATAACACTAACTTAAAAAAGGTTCTATTTGATAAAGAAAGTATTATAATAATAAAAAAGATGACAGTGATATAGATGGGAAGTATAAATATCTAAACCTCTTTTAGTATTGGTTTAAACTCATTAGTTGTCCTTATTTATGTGGAGTTTTCCCATTTTGATCCCCTTCTTATGAGAATCCCCAATTGAGTCCTTATAAGTGCTAATTTGAATCAATTCAGCCTCTACCGTTAAATTTAGTTAACGGAGTTAAGTTTTTACACAGGTGGGAGGATGACGTGTTAATTTCTTTAAACGTGGCATGTTTAGAGTTGAAACATGGCATTTGGTCATCTTCTTCTCCTTTTTACATCTTCTCGCCATTCCCAATCCCAATCTTCTTCTCCATTCTCAACACTCTCTGTAAATAGGTACGCTCCCCTTCTAAAGCTACCAATCCAGTAATCCTCCTTTCTTTAACTTCAGTTACGTTCTTTATTTTTCGCGCAGGCATTAGGTTTTCATTTCCTCTGTTCTGTTTCATTTTTTTTCTTGGTCATTGTCGAGGACAACAATAATGGGAGCGATTTGTTCGGCTGGCATGGTGGAGAGAAATGCTGAACTTGGAGGGAAGAGTTTCAGCTTTTCTGGGATGCTTATAAAGGAAAATAGCTTTGTGAATCGTGGAGATGCTATTTCAGATTCCAGGTCTGATAGTGGTCAAGGTAGAAAGCAAAAGAGGCACGACTCTAGGTTTTACAAAGAGGAGTTGTTTCGTGATTTCACGATTTGGGCGAAGGGAAAAGTTTCGTGATTTGCATCCTATGTGATTGCGGAAATGAAAAAACCTTGGTGGCTATGTGTTGCTCTGGTAGTGTGAGAAGCTCGAGGTGGCTGCTCGCGATTTGCAGGTCAGCAAAGATGATGGCTCGCGATAAAGGAGGAGTTGCTCCGTCACGGTGGTTGGAAGATGAGCGAAGTCGCAATTTAGGGTTTCTGGTGCAAAGAGATTTGGGGCTTTCTGTGTTTCAAGTTTTGCAGGTTATGAGGAAGTGTTTCGCGATAAAGGAGATGAAGCGAGGAGCTTCGTCTCGCGATGGCTTCTTCTTGCGGTGGCGTGAGGGTTTGCGTTGGTGATGGAGGGGACAATGAACTCTAGTGACTATATGAAAAATTGGAAAAAAAAAATCAAAGAGGTTCATAAGCACATTACTCTCACATCAGCATGCCACGCTTCAAAAAATTGACACATCAACCTCCTACCTGTACAAAAACTTAACCATGTTAACTAAATTTAATGGCAGAGGCTCAATTGATTCAAATTAGCACTTTTAAGAACTCAATTGGAGATTCTAATAAGAAGGGGATCAAAATGGAAAAACTACACATAAATAGGGACAACTAAAGGGTTTAAACCTTTAGTATTTAATGTGACTGACGAAGTAAAGCATGGATGTCTCAGAATTTGGTATAGTTTGCATAGAGATGTGAAGAAAATTGGAGGATTGCATCAAGTGGTAAAATTTAGGATTGAAAAATACTTTAATTTTTTATATTAAAAATAATATTTTAGACACATATAAAAATTTTACATTTATTTAATTTTAATTTTCTTTTATTTATTATTTAATTTTAAAAAATATTAAATTCATTTTTTTTATAGAATCTAATGTGTGTCAAAGTAAATGTGTCTCATCCGTTCATTACACATTTTAGATTTGTCATCCTATCAACAGCACGTGAATCCAGATTGTGCTCAATTAGTTGGTCACGCACATCACATTTGAAGATTCTCTTTTTTTTCTTTTTTTTTATATTAATTTCTAAGAGCCACCATGCTGAAACCATTTTATGAACTTTTCGAAATTTATTTTCAATAATTTTTCATATAAATGTTATTACAAAAGTTATGGACATTGATTGGTGTGAAGTAAGTCATTATTGTTTTGTAGAATAATATCAAGTTGTAATCGAGACACTCTTAAACTCGGATAAGTAGTGAGTATTTAAACATTTTTTAATATTTAATCAAATATAATTGTTAACACAAAAAATAATTTAGTCATTTAATCTATAATTAACACTTATTCTTATTTTACTGCATCAATTAAATTATTCATAGACTTTACACTCATATTCTTTCACTTTTCATTCTCTTTTTTTTTCTAATTTAAACAATCTCATTAAAAGGATTGTTCTTTAAATTATTATATTTATATAAATTGAATGGGCCGACAAACGTCACTTAGCCCAATCAAAAGATAGAAACAAACTTTGTTAAATCACATTGACCAAAATAAAAAACCATTGTTTGTCTTATTGATAACTGTTGATTAAAGGACTAATCTTAAATCTTATATCTTATTATCCTTTTTCGTTTTCTAACTAAAAATAATAGTTCAACAACCCAGTTTGCTATATAGATGACAACTTATGAGGAAGAGCTTACCTACATTCTTCGCAAGCACCTCTACACTATTTAAGTTTAACCTATGTAAGGTTAAACTACTTATGTAACGTTTACAAAGTTGCGTTGAGCAATGGTGAAGAAATTGTTCGGACCACCTAACATGGGAAATGGATCTCTTCATTCTCACAAGGATTAATTTTATTATATTGTTAGCTTTAAATGGTGTTATGAAAAAATAAATAAATAAATGGATTAATGTAACATTTCAATTTAGTAATATAAAACTACTAAAATGAACCTTACATTAATAATGATAGAACAAAATTAGAGATTTTTGCAAAGAATAAAATTCTTCACCTGAAGAATAAAAGTACAACATATACTGCAAGCTTTATTCTCAACCTCCCGCTGAGTCCATTGAAAGATTTTATTCCTAAGCTCACACCATTAAGGTGATCATCGCAATAGAGAAACAACAAATAACACAGAAGTAAGGGTAAACTAATTTAAATAAAAGTTTAAGACATTATATTTATCATCTACAATACATACAATCACCCAATCATTCTCCAGCCTAACACACTTTATGCATGATACCACAATGAAATGACCGTCCGGACATAGAATGATTGTCGAGCTGTGACGGGTCGTGCACTCGTGGTGGCTTCTACTGCTTTGCAAAGTCATTGCCAATGGGTTTCACCCTACCACACTCACGAGGTTAGTCTCTACCACGCCTTGGAGCATACTCGAAGCCTCCAAGACTAAGACCTCCTGCTACTCCTCACGACATGAATCAACCCTCTCTACTTGAAAATGAAAACCCATTGGAGTTTTAGGATAACCCCAAGACTGAGCTCCTGCATTCATTCTAAACATACTTAAACTCAACAAGAGACTTCACTTTGGATCACAACATAGGGCACCACCATGTAACCTCTCCTTGAGGATCATGGAATTACGTTCATCAACCATACTTTGAAATCACATACTTTCACTTTGGAACATAAATCATAACATGATAAATCATACACCCTAATACACATTCATACATGCTTCAACATAATTCAACAATCTTATTTAACTCAAACTAGAACAAGAAAATAAAGAGGAAACAAGCATATGAACCTGTCGCTTAGCGCACATACTAGCTATGCGACCATAGAGGTTTCTCGCACTACGACCCAGCTCGTTGTGCGAATAAACTTCTAGTGGTACCAAACCTCAACCCCGCAGAGTGCACCAAATCGTTATGTGAAAGAGTCCAGACAGTGGTCCAGACCCCCCAAACACTCACAAAACGTACTTATTCGCTATGCCAATAAACTGACAGTGATCCCAGACCTCCATCAGTCGCTACGCGTACAGATTCGCTGTGTGAATCATCAGACAGAGAGCAAACCCCCACAACCATTCGCATAGTGCACCTACTCATTGTGCGAATTGCTCAAACAGAGAGCAAACCTCACAAGCATTCGCACAACGCACCATTTCGCTGCGAATCGCTCAAACAGAGAGCAACTCGCCATGACCACTCATTGTGCGAATCCATTCGCTTAGCGAGTCTGCATAATTCTGCAGCACGAATTCTGCATAATTATGCAACTCAACCCAAGTTACCAATTATAACTATTTTTCCCAACTTCTAACACTGCCAAATTGTTTTATACACTGAAATATACTCAACCAAGGGTGTCTAAACTCTTCTAACATCAATCTAAACAAGTAACCTCAAGATCTTCCCCAAAAACTTACAAAAATTCAACTTAGAGACTCAAATTGAATTTGACCAATTGTGACACAATTCCAATCAACTTAGGGACTCTAACAAGTCCCAAATGACTTACCAAGACTCTCCAAATTGACCTTTTGCACACAGAACTCCAAACTCAAGTTTTCACTACCCCACTTCCTCCAAATTGAGTTCTAACACAAGTATAACTCTACCTCATTACCAATACACTCTACTAACCCAACTCTCTAACCTTTCCAAATGTTAAACAAAACTCAAATCAGTTCATAAGCAACCTCAATTCCACCAATTCAGTTCAACAACCATTTCTCACCTTTTTACTGTCTTAAACCTTCATTTTATACCAAGCCACCAACCACCAAGATTACTCTTCTATATAACAGTTCCATTTTGGTACAATTCAGCTCAAGCACATCAACTATAACATCATAACACATATATAACAGATTCCATACATTATCAAGATCAATCAACATACAAAGCATGCATCCATCCAATTTCTACCTAGATAAATCACACTTGACAAATGAGAAAAGAAGAAAAATCATATGTTCCTTACCTTAGGAAAGAAGAAGGAGTAATGGATTCTGTTAGAAGTAAAGTGAGAAATAAGTGTGTGGGTGAGTACCTCACCCACAAAATAATAAAAAAACCAAAAAGGAAGATGAAAAGTTGGAGTTTTAAAGAGGAAAAAAGAAGAAGAAAAGAAGAAGAAAGAAAAGTAAATCTTCCTTAAAAGAGAAAGAAATAGATTTGATTTTGAAATCAAATATCATTACTCTTTCTATATCAATTTCAAAAACTCAGAAATTCGAAGAAAATTCCCTACCTTTGCCTTGGCCACAATACAACCTTTAAAAAGCCCTCATGATCAATAATTACATGTTTTCTGAAGTATGTGAATGATAGAGTCTTGCTAAATACTAAGGGTGTCTACTTACATGGGTATTTTGAGTGTAAACACAAGCCAAAAACACTTGAGAGAATTGGAGAGAAATAGATACATGTTGACTTGAGTGTTGTCTTTCATATTTTATTTTCTTGGGAATTCAAAAGGTTAACTCATGTGTGAAGAATAGAGTAATTTTATTTGCATGTCCACGACTAAGTGATTTCTAGATAATTGATCTATGTCTGGTGTTGTTCATTCTTTTGATCCAAATGCAAATATGGAATAGAATGATCCAGAACAAAGTCTTGGAATTAATTAATTTTGCCCAGGAGTGCAAAAGGATAAGTGTGGGGGTGTGATGAGTGCATATTTATGCCCACATTTATGCTTTAAAATTCAAATTTTTGATGAGATAATTGTGCTTAAATGGTTGATTTTAAGTGGATTTGTGATGATTGGAATTGTTGGGTTTCCGAATTAAAGAGATGTAAAAAGTGAGTTTTAGCGCATAAATTATTCTTGGATGTTCTAATGTTTATTTGTGCAGCTGAGAATATAAGTTTTATTGGTCCAAATGGCAATTCAAAGCCCAAAATCAAATTTTATTTGGAAAATAATATACAAATGGACCAAACAAACAGACTTTACCCTTGCACCTCCTAAAATCCCTACATACACTCCTATTTCTGAAATAGGCCAACAATTAAGCCCAAACACTAAGCCTTTTCTACTACACCTTCCTAAGTTTCCTATACACACCCCTCCTAAACTACACTCCACCAGATCATGCCACATGGCAATCTAATACCCACACATCTGACCATCAAGAAGTTGCCATGTCATTAATCCTCTGCACACCAAATTAACCAATCAGTTGTTGCCACGTCACCACCCTTGACACATCATCATCTTCTCCAAACAGAAACCCTAATTTCATCATCCTAACCTAACCCTACCCGCAAGCCCCAATGTCGCGCCGCCGCTATGAACCCTAGATCTGACCAACCACCTCATCGCCAGCACCGTCGCACAGCAACCACTGACCAACTTCTTTTTCTTTCTCGCAAGATCCCGATAGTCGCCGCGGATACCAGTCAGGCTGCTACCGTGAAGCCACCACCATCAACACGAATCTTGCAAGAACTGAGTTGCATCTTCTACAACCACCGTCATCTTCCTCGCGTGCCAATCTCGCCGGTCACTACCTTGCCGCAACCATGCGCCGCAAGCAGAGCCACCGTAGGCCGAAGCCTCCACGCATCAGACCATCACCAGATCTGAAACCGCGAAACCGCCGCGCTCCCCACCATCCTCCTCGCATGGTCGTCTTCTCCATTCGCGACCTGCAAGGAAAGATCATCAAACCAAAATCACAACCACAAACAGATCCACCTCTTCCGCTCGCACAGCAATCACAATCACGATTCCTCCATGGACGCCATCAACGAGCATCATCGCCGCAAGACCTTCATCTCGGATTTTCACTCGCAATCTTCACCAACCATGCCGTGAACCTTTCCGCTCTACAACCGGACCACCACAGTAAACCCAAAAGCACACGTTCTTTTCTTCCTCGCCACAACATCCACCTTCATCGCGCCTCTCCTCCATTGACTCAAGCTCTGCACCACATCATCGCACAACCTTTCTTCTCCATCGCGTCACTCAGAAACGCGATCTCTCTAGTCAGGAAACCATCGCCACCGTCAAACCCCACCATCGCGAGACCTAGCCACTGCTATCTCCTCCATTGACGCAACCATCAACACCAACACAACGCTTCCATCGTCCGCGAGCATCTCCTCCAAGCCAGCATCCAAAACGGCCACCACCTGCACTCAGAAAATCCAAACAGCGAAACCCTCAATGCGCTACTCTCCAATTCGCGGCGCAGGCAGAGGCGGAGGGGGAAGCCCTTTTTCCCAATTTGCTGACACCCTAATTTTGGGTGGAGAAGGAGATTGACACGTGGCGGGCATTCATTGGGCGCGTCCTTTCTCTGGTCAAAGCTGGTCAACAGGGGTTCTGGTGCAATTTTGGAGAATTTTGAAGGGGCTAAAGTGCAGATAGAAGAAATTTCAGGGTATTTGTGCAATTTTGAAAAGTTAGAAAAAGCTAAAAGATAAAATTCAGTTGTTGAATTAATTTAATTTGGGAATATCAACAGAAAATATCTTCCAAATAATGTTATAATTATCTAAATCTTTTAGTTATTTGGAAGATATAAGATAAAAGATTTTGTCAACTGAATACTCAGAGTTCAAGCCCAATCAAGCCCTATATAAAGAGACCTAGGGAACTTCACTTCATTCATTCATTCTCTGATACTCCTCTCACTTTTCTTTCATCTTGTATTCAACTCCATTCATGAAGAGCTAAGCATCTAGGGCTATTCTGCTATAATTCCATTATGGATTCTAAGGTTAGATTGAGTTAATGCAATTGTTTATTTTGATTATTGATTTAAGTTGTTCTCTCTCTATGTCTTTCATCTCTCTATCAAATTAAAAGCAAAGATTTTTGCATCATAATGTATTTGAATCTACATGCATATTGATTATATGAGTTCTAGGGTTTCTAGGTTTAATTGAGAATCTACTTTGATTTAATTTAGGAACTTTCATATGATTAATTGGTTTTTACTATCAATTGACAATGTACTTTGATTGGTAGTAATAATTTCAACTATAATCAATTGAGAATTTACTTTGATTGATTAGTTTTTAATTTGGTTAGGCGATTTAAGAATAGACATGATTAAACACAATAGGATTTGATTGAGAATGTACTTTGGTTGAATTCATTGTGAATAATCTAGAAAGGTTTTTGCATTTGATTAAGAATTTACTTTGGTTAAATGCATGTTCGCCCTCAAATTAATTAAGAATGTACTTTAATTAATTTGAAACTTAAATAATAATCAATTGAACAATTATCTGTGAATAACCGATGATGAATCTATCTTGGAAAAGTAGTGAAATTAACCTATTTCATTAAAATCGTTTTAAGTTTCTTATTTGTTCTTTAAACCTTCTCCAAACATCATTTTTATCCATAAGCATTGCATAGCATTCGTAAGAGTCAGATATTCAAAAGCAATTCTGTGTTCGTTGGGAGACGACTCAGGGTTACTTTAGCCCTATCTACTTTCTTGAATACTATTTGGCAATACTGAAGTTGCCTTGAAAAGTAGTATTAATTTGATAGCTTCAACGACAGTGTATCACTTACCTTAGAGAAACGCAACACTACTCTAGAAAATCCCGATTGATGCTTGCACCGTAAGGAAACTCTACAAAAACCTACAACTCACCGATTGGTGATTGAAGAGAAATCTTAGAACCTAAATTAAGTCAAGAATTGAAGAAGAGAGACTCTTGATCCATGCAAACAGAATTCCTCCGCATGATCAAGAACCTTAAACACCAAAGAAAGGGGTTTACTACTTACCTACTCGATTCAACCAATTGATCGGTCAGATTGATAGCTCTTGACGCAAGGATCGCCTAGACACCTCCTGGTCGTCAATTAGATAACTTATGATCAAGAACTCTTAGAGAGAAAGTAGAGAACTCTAGAAAAGTGGTTTCTAGAGATGATACGTTTTAAAATAATGAAACTCATTTATACCAAAACTATTTATAATAAAACCACTTAATATTAAAATAATCGAGTCTCACTATTTTTATACTACCACCACTTCTAAAACACAATTTTCTAGGGTTTTACAATTAAAAATCACAAAAGTTAAACTTTATTAAATTAAAATAATTTAATTAAAATTGAATTCAACAAATTCAATTAAAATACACAGTAAATTAGTATTTAAACTTTATTTAAATGCCATTTTTTCTTATATATTTTGTTAACAATTAATATTACAATTATAAACTAGTTAAAAATATATTTATTTATTATATTTACTACAAGTTTGTTATAGTAGCAAAATAAAACTATTAGTGAAATATTTAAAAAAAGAAACTGAAATACCATATTAATTTAACTTAATTTAATTTAATTTGAAATTATGAAATTAAAAAGGATTAAAATATCTATCAAAAGAAACGCGTCAACTGTTAAGGAAAATTAAAGTTGAAATTTTATTAGATAATATATATACCATATATAAATAGAATGGAAGTGTTACTAAAGTGTACAAACTACTTATGTTGGAAATGATTTAATTTTTTATTATATGAATTTGATTTGATCTTATGTTTTATGTATAAATATATTTTATTAATAAATTGTCGTACGTGAATACAAATAATTGTTATGTTTTAGAATATTAACATAATGATACTTAATATGAAATTTTAAAAAATTATAAAAACTAATTTTTTAAAAGGTAAAGTAATTTTTTTTAAAATTATAATGAATTAAATATATATTTAACCAAATATAAAATTAGTTACAGCTAGAACAGTTGATTTTGTAGTCAACCCTTATCCTTGGATTCGGTAAAATACATGACCTGGTTCACACGAGTCACATCCTTAAGCAAAATAACTAATAATTTTAATCAAAGATTACCTTTCCACGACTTTTTATTTCAATTTTTTTTATCAAATATTTTATAAATCCACATCAATTTTAATGGGTTTGCGTTTATTTGAAAATAACATTAAACATAGAAAAATCGAAAGATGTAGATGTAAACTTCTTATATAAAATTCAAAATGGACGGTTTGATTCTTACATACTATTTAGAGGTCACCAACCACCTCGATATAATATATATATATATATATATATATATATATATATGAATAACCTATATTTTATAAACTATAATAAGAAATTATGATATTTTTAATTTTAAAACAATTATCATAAAAATAAATACATATATTATAAATACAGAAACTGTGATTAAAGAAATATGTAAATTTTAGTGCACATACGTTTTTCTTTTATTATTATACCAAATATATTAAGCATTACTTTTCTTGACATTAAATAAAACAAAAGAACAGCTGGTAATTAAATATTATTAAATAACTTGAAATGTTTCATCTTATAAAAAATTCTGTATCATTTAGAATTGATTGAAATCGAAGGTGCGCTTCTAGGGTTCCCTTTCGCAGTTGAGATTTGAGAATTGAGATTCGAGAAAATGGCCGGTTTACCAGCGAGGCTCCGTATACAACCCGCGGACGTCAAAGCCGCTGCCATGTGGGGCGTTGCTGCCGCCACTGGCGGTCTCTACCTCGTTCAGGTTAGCATCCTTGTTCTCCCTCCGTTAAAGTTGTTTTTCATTTGTTTTTTAGTTTCTGGCTTCCGAATTTGCCTTGGTGTCAAGGATTTGCGCACTGTGCCTTGTTCCGCTCTCGCATTTGGCGAGTTTACATACTGATCTGAAATTTAGTTATCGAATTTATGTGTTTTGTGTATTTTTATTTATTTTTATCTAAACTCATATTTGGATTGCCTTGTGTGAATTCGTTTTATAATTTTAATGTTCTTTGGAGCGTTGTTTTTTAACTATCTCCGATGTAGCTGTCTGAAGGGTTGATTCAACGATCACGTGTTTGAGTTTGCTTAATGGGTTTTAATTTGCAGTCTCGTGGTAAATTGTGTCAACATTTGGGTCTCTGTTTGTGTAGTTATATTGTGCATTATTAACTTTGAGGTATTTTGTTTTCCTTTGTTAAATCTCAGGCTGTGAAAAATTCAGGGGTGAGACTTTGAAGTCAATTTCAGTTTATTATCCTCATTAAATGAAGATTTTCGAAAGAGAAATTAAGGAATGAAATTCGTCTACTCAAACATTATATATGAATAAAGGAAGAATGAAATGAAGAAAGAAAAATGAGGTAAAATGAAAAAAACAAAAATGACTTTTTCCCCTCCTTCTTTTCGATTTTCTGTGCTTCCCATCCCTCCTCTCCTCTCCTCTCCTCTGTGGTTGGACTGCAAAGAAAGTGGAACAAATTAGGTTTGCATAACCATTTATCAAAAGTTCATTGATGCAATTAGGGAGATTTTAAGCTCTATTTTAACCCTGGCTCTTCTCTTGCTGTAATTTTAAAAGGTATACAAGTATTTACGTCATAGTTTTATAAAATTTATTACATGTTTGTTTACCATCCAAATCAATTTTACAGTGTGACACACGGTTCAAATTAATTTTTGTGGTTAAAATAAGTTTGGGCAAATGGATCGATAACATTTAACGGTTTAAAATTGAAACTATCAGAACCAGCTCTGCCAAACATTAAAACAATTGAATACTTGGTTTATTCAAGATTGATTCACGTTTCGTTGATATTTAATAATTGCCTAATACGGGGTGTTGTTTCGTACATTTTCACTTGCTATTTTTTTCTTTATGGTGCACCAAATGTGTTTCTTAGATTTTTTGTTTGTGATGATGTTAGAAATCTTCTCTGTTGTACTCTTAAGTTCCAACAAAAAATAGTTCATATGTTCTGCTTTTAATGGGTATCTTATTGAGCGTGTTTCTTTGTTGAATTTGACATTCCCTCCTTGTCACAGTAGAAAAAATAAAATGAAAATTTTCTCATCACATATTCCCGAGCTTCTTGGAGAATGAAGAGTGACTACAAAAAAACAATTGTGCTTGTGCCAATGAAGTTACCCCAACTTTTTGAAGATGTAGATTATTCTTGATTGTGATGACGTGTGTCAAATACCTTCGATAGAATTATGGACTGATTTTTAGATGCTAAAATTAATGAAGGCTACACCTCACTCAAATAGAAAAATCCAGGAATTCAAATATGAATCTAAGTCCTGCTGATGCTCAGAACCTCTAGTCCAAGCGTATTCCCTTTTCCCTTCAAACCATTGCCACCTGCACTACCTATCCTCCCCTCTACTCTCCTTTCTCTGCAATTTCAAATCTTCCTCTTTTCTTTCACTGCTCAGCCTTTGATTTTGCTCTTAAGACTTAATGACATGAATATTTTCTATTTTGTCATCCTCGCCCTATGATTCTCCGACATTCCTTCTCTTTCTTGTAGTATACCTTAGTATATGACCTTTCTTTTTCTTTTCTTCTTTTCTCCGAATAACCCAACATGATGAACTAGACATACATGGTTAAATGTGTAGAAAGGACTGTGATAATGCTTCCAAAATAGAACAGTTTCACGGTCTGTTCCAGTGCTCTTGGCCAACTCTCTTTAGGATGTTATAAGAAGTTTGCTTAAGTATCTTTCCTGACTGTATTAATATCATGCCTATTCATTGGTTTCTCTATTTTGGTATTTTTGTGTCCCTGTTATTTTGCTTCTGTGTGTATAGTCATATCTGGATTCTGGTTGATTTTTAGTGAATTCATATATTGTTTAAATCATAAACAGCCATGGGGATGGTTGAAGAAGACATTCTTGGAGAAGCCAGAACCTGAGCAAAAATGAGTTGGCATCTGAGAAGAATGTTTTGAATTTTGGGATCATGTGAAGAATGACTCAAAGAATAATGTCACTTTCTGCTGAGGTCTTCTAGCACCTGGTTTATGTTATAAATTTGGATATTAAATTTTAGCATTCTGTGCTGGTGGTTTTACCGGATTTTTTTGTTTTATATCAACTTCCTTCTTACTCCACCATTTCGAATTTTGTGGCAATAACATTCTCTGCCAAAGATGGTACATTTGGAATTTCTCACCTTTCAATTAAAAAGAACTGGGCACACGAGATTCCTGAATAATCTTCAATGCAGGGTCCATTTTATTTAGTTTTAATTTGCATTTCTTGGGTTCCATTGTTTTACATTATTTTAAAGATCTTTTGGTAACTTTTACTCGGATGTAAGCATCTAATGAAATGATTTTTTTTTAGGATAAATTTGTTTTATTCTTGTCACTCAGGTCTTTTTCATGACTCAGATTGTTGGATTTTATGCCATGTACAATGAGGAGGTTTTGAATTTATGATGTGTATTATTTCTCTAATGGAGCTACCCTTAGAGTAAAGGTGCTCAGGCCAAAAAGGTGGGAATGTAAACTAATTGTCCTTGTTAAAGTTATAAATCAAAATGCAATGAAAAAAGTTAAAAGATATATTTTTAATAATCAGTCTTTAAATTATTAATTACTTTTAAAGTGAATTTTCAAATAATTTCGTAAGTTTAAAAAAATGTCATAATATTTCATAATATCAAACTAACTACAATTATGTTTTCAGTGAGTCATAATATAAACTTTGATGTTGTAGAAGTTTTAGGTTTCACTTAAAAAGTTAACTATAATATTAAAACAATTACAATTGCCTAATTTTTAAAAAAAATTGCAAAATAGTCCTAACCATTCTCTGATAAGCCGTACTATTTTAAAAAAATTTAAACTTTTGTTATATTGCTTGTAAGATAAAATCAAAATAGAAAAGCTCAGAGTCTACTCCACCTTGCTTTGACAAAAGAAAGTTCAGAGTTCTGTTCAATCTTTCAATGGGATTTTTTGTTTTTGTTTTTTCATATGTGGATAGAGATTGCAAACACATGCTGAGTCACACCAAGGAAAAACACGATTTGGTTTTATATTAATGCTTTGACCTTTGAGGTTTATGAACATTGAAAATGAAATTGTCCGTCATTACTAACAAAAATATAAAATATATTCAAATTTTGGAGAAAAAAAAAGACATGCAATTTTACAAACGTATTTATACAGAAACATAAACATATTTTATCATGTTTTAATGAAGGCTTGTTTTCTTTTAATGAAATAACTAGTTAATTGAAACTATAGTCTTCTATGTTAGAAAAATAAATATAATGTTTTCACTTTAAAATAATTACAGGTGAAATACAAATAGTACATCTGTGACATTTACAAATATGTCAAAGTTAATAGTACAAAGGACAAGGACACTATTACACACGTGTAGGACTAAATTTATATTTTTTTTATAGGACTAGAAAACAAGACCATAATATTGGAATGGTTACCTTGAATTATTTTCTATGTTTGCACTGGGATTTTTTTTCTTTCACATGACGAAACATGTTCTTAATAAATATTTCTTACTCATGTTCGTTGTAAAGATTTGGAAAATAGTATTTAGAAGTGACAATGCATTAGAGATTTGATTATTTTAATATTAAAAGGTTTTAATATAAATAGATTTGTTATAAACGAATTTCATTATTTTAAAATATATTATCTTTCTAGAAATCACTTTTCTAGAGTTTTCTGACTTTTTTCTAGAAGTTCTTCTTCTCTACTCATCTGATTGAAAAACTTAGATCATAGTAGTGATCCTGGCCGGGAGCTCTTCAATTCAGACTAATTAGTTTCTATGTCTAAGTAAGTTAAGTTTTGACTTTTTTTTCTCTAGTCTTTTCTTTCTTTTATTGCACGTGGACTCCGCTCATTTTACATGTAATGTCCAGTCTTCTATAAGATTCTCTATTGATCACTGGTACTAACAGTATACCCTGATCGTGTTTCTGTTTTTTGTAGGTACAGATAGAGCTCTTTGAACTAGGTGAGTGGAATAAGGTTCTCTAGAGTGATTAGTCTTTTAAAAGGTAAAAGAAGTTAATTTGTTTGTCTTTAATTTGTATTATGAAGCACGAACTGATAGTTAATGGTACGTGGAATTAATGTATGTTGAGTGTTATACCCAAAATGGTAGTTATTAGTATGTGAGTTGAATGTATGTTGAATTATATGCTTGAAATAAGTGTGTTAGTAATAAGTGTGTTTGAATAATTGAATTTGGTTGAATGATTATGGTTAAATGTGATTATTGACTTGAATGTTGTTGTTGTTGTGAAATTGTTGGTGATGAATTGGTTAATGTGTTGAAAAGAAATGATATGGGTTGAGTTAGGGTTTAGGTTTTGGTAGGTGATTTTTAGGATTAAGGGTCTAAAGGGATAAATAGTAATGTGGAACATATTGTAGGATCAATTAGAACTTGTTGACAGCTTGAGTTGATAAAAATTTGATATGGAAATGAGTATGAGTCAATAGGGTGGTTTAGGAAGGTTTTAGGCTCAATTTAAAGGTTTTGGAGAGTGAGATTTTGATTTGGAAGGTTTGAGACAAAGTGGAGTGTTTGGGGACTGTCTTTGAGTTATTTAGGATTTGTTCAGCCCCTAAGTTGCTAAGATATGCATCAGAAAAGGTAGAAATGATTTAAGGTCTATGAAATGGAGTTTTAGTTGTCATGAGTTAGATTTTCATTGTAAAATGAGTTTAAACATGGTTGAAGTTGGGATACATACTTTTTGGTTAGGTCTATTGTAGCTTAGAAGGATGCAAGGAGATGATCCCTAAGGTGAAAATGGTTGTGGAAATGAGGTGGGGGAGGTGTGTTGGTCACGCAAATGATGGTGGTGAGATGGTAAGCTCACGGTTTTGAGCTAGGAGGTGAAGATGGAAGGTAGTTTGATGGTTCAATGAGAAGTTAGGCCAACTCCATGAGGTAGGTGACTATAAGGACTTCTAAGGTTGTTCTAGTCTTGATTAAGGATGTATATGGCTACAATTTGGCAACATAACATTACATTAATCCAAGATGAACTACAAGGGTGGAGACATCTCTATTTATAGGCCAAGGGTGTCTCCTTCTAATCCTAAAAGTATGATCTCCCACCTTGCTCTCATTGGCAAAAAAATGAAGCCTTCTAAGGAGTGGACAAGTGTCCACAAATCCTCTCCAATTGAGGATATGTGGCCGCTCACAAAACACAATCCTCTCCATTCCTAGAGTGCCATGTGATCACTACTAAAAGCAAATCCTCTCCAATAGTGGAGGGACATGTGACCGCTACCAAAAAGAAATTCCTCCCCACTCCTAGGGTGCCATGTGACCATTTCTAATAAGTAAATCTTCTCCAAAGGAAGCATGACACATGACACACACTTTCCACTTGGTTTGGATGTCTAACTTAAGGAAAATTCTATGCTACTTAAGCCTTAATACAAGTCTTAAACAAACTTACACTACATGGCTGAATACAATAACCTAAATTCCTCACTACTCTTCAATCCATGCTTCATGATAACTCCAATGGTGGTCCACAAGGTAGAGTTGATACTATTTTCAAAGACGACTTTCACTCTTTTGAAAGTGATTGACCATGGCTAAGGGATTTGTCATCAGCAAGTATTAAGTAATGGTGGAGCTAAAGCGTAAAAAGAAAATTTAGTGCCAATTTTCTCTAGTTCATGTAAAATTTTTTGTTTAAGTTTAAAATTTTTTGGGATGTTTTATTCTTTAAGATTTTGTTTGGTTTTATTAAGTGATAAAAGTTAAAAAAAAAACACACTCAAAGGGACAATACATAAAATGGAAAATGAAAGTATTATAAAGTATGAAAATTGAGAAAATAAATGTTGGAGGTGTTATACTCTCTAAATATATACGAAAAGTTTTGCACACAAATTATTTATATAAATATATATATATATATATATATATATATATATATACCAAAAATATAGTAAAGTACTATATAAAGAGTCATTACCGATCTAATATAATAGAACAATTATTAACTAGAGTATAAAGTTTAAACTGACAGTTATCCAAAACAACCATAGAATTTAAACTTTATATACAACCGGTTAAACAAAACTATTTACAAGACTAGTCTAAAGAAAGTCTACGCCTCAAGGTCTCCTTCGTCAAGCGCCTGCTCCAGAGAAACCTCATATCCCTCTACTCACACTCACAAGATGATCATTGCAAAGAAAAGAACACAGCAACATACAAAGCACAAGCACAAACAAAAGGGTAAGTTAGATATAAAAAGATATAATATAAAAAAATCATCAATTATGCATATAGAACAACTAACCTCAAACATCCTAAACATGTTGTGACTTAGACTTGATTGTTCGGACTTAGAATGATTGTCGAGTTATGGCGGGTTGTGCACTTGTGGTGGCCTCTACTACTTTGCAAAACTATTGCCAACGGGTTTTACCCTACCACACTCATAAGGTTAGTCTGTTCCACACCTTGGATCATATTGAAAGAACCTAAGACTAAGACCTCCTACTACTCTTCACCACATGTGTCAATCCTCTCTACTTGAGAATGAAAGACCATTAGAGTTCAGGATAACCCCCAAGACTGAGTTTCCTGCATTCATTCTAAACATACTTGAACCTCACCAAGAGATTCCACTTCGAAACTTACTTACATAACTTTGAAACCATTACTTGAAACCACGTACTTTAACTTTTAATCATAACACATAACTTTGATAATCATATAACCTCAAAAGTGCTTATACACCCTTCAAAATGAAATAAAACAATACTCTAACTTAACAAGAACAAAGATGAAAAGAACAAAGCAAAGGCCTGAACTAGTCGCTCAACGAGCTTGGTCGTTGAGCGACCACAAAGTTCCCTCGTTCAGCGACCCAACTCGCTGTGCGAATAAACTGACATTAATCCCAGACCCAACCTCTCGCTCAACGACCTAGTTCGTTGTGTGAATAAAATGACATTAATCCAAAACTTTCAACCATTCGCCCAGCGACCCAACTTGCTAGGCGAATCCACAACAGTGGTCTAAACCTCACGACCACTCGCCCAACGACCCAACTCGCTAGGCGAATCCACAGACACTGGTCCAGACCTCACGACCACTCGCCCAACGACCCAACTCGTTAGGCGAATCCATAAACAATGGTCCAGACCTCACGACCACTCACCCAACGACCCAACTCGCTAGGCAAATCCACAAACGGTGGTCTAGACCTCACGACCACTCTCTAAGCAACTCCACTCGCTCAACGAGTCTGCATAATTATGCAACATTAAACTGTAGAATTTGCAACATGCACCAATCTCGACCAATTTGATATAATTTTTCCAACTTCTAATCCTCCTAGATCGTGTTATATGCTCAATTATGCTTAAACAATTGTGTCTAAACCATCCTAAACTCATTCTAAAGTGTTTACTAACAAGATTAAACTTCAAAATCTACCAAGCCTCAACTTATGGACCTAAATTGAATTCGACCATTTTTGGCACAATTTCAAACAACTTAGGGACTCCAACAAGTCTCATATGATTTGCCAAGACTCCCCAAACTGACCATTTGAGCCCAGAACTCCCAACTCAAGTTTTCACTAATCCACTTCCTCGAAAACTAGTTCTAAACAAAGATACATTATACCTACTCATCACCATACCTTTTTATCACAGATTACTAACATATTACACATTCAATAACAAACTAAACATCATTCCATACAGTTCACAATCATAATTCATCACTTCACACTCAAAATAGTCAAATTGAATATTATACCTCTATACTAAAACAAAAATTTAGTTCAACCAGTTCAATACTCATAGACTCTTCAAACATGCACAATTAATTACCAAATTAAAGCAAACTTTAGCTTCCCTTACCTCTTAAAACCTTCACAGTTCTATAAATCCTCGATAGTTGCTTCCTCCACAAGGAATCTCTAGAAAAATCTACAAATTACCGATTGGTGATTAGAGACCAACCTTAGAACCTCAATTGAACAAAAAATCAAGGTAGATAAACTCTCAACACATCCAAAACAGATTTCTCTTGCATGATCAAGAGTCAAGAAAATACCTAGAAAATGGATGAAAACTTACTTGCTCTAATCAATAAATTGATCGGTCAAATAGGTACCATTACCGCAAGGATCACTTAGGCACCTCTTGATCGTTGAATAGATGACTTAGGAGTAAAAAATCATAAAGAAGTGAGAGAAAACAAAGAGAAAATGTTTTATAGAGATAGACTATATTTTAGATGATGAGACGAATTTAGAAAATTCTATTTATATTATAAAATTATTTTATACTAAAATATTCGGTCTCATTATTTTAATACACTTACCAACTCTAATACTCTATTTTTTTAGGTTATTATATATATATATATATATATATATATAATTTAATGTAGTAAATGTTAATTATCTCATTAATTTTAATATAGTATTTAGATTTTTTTATTATAATAAAAATAATAATAATAATAAATAAACTAAACTAAAATAAAAAATGTATTTAACTTTTCTCTTCATGTAAAAATAATCTAAACAGTTTCACTTTTAATATTATTTTTTTGTCAGCTCTAACTTTCAATAATGACTGACACATTATTTTTAATACATCTATAATATTTATAAGAAAAATCAAATAAAAGTTTCCATAATGAGTTTAAACAAGTAGCCCTTCAAATTCAAGATGCTTCTTTCTTCCAATTCGGGTAATTCCTTGCACGTGTGAGTGTTTGGTGATACTGTTTATATAGGTTCTGCTTTAAACTATCTACAGACGCCAAGTATCTTTCCGGTTCTTCCAACCCTAAAAGACAGACAAAATAACAGAGAAAAATAAAAGCAAACTACTTGAAAAAAGAAAAAAAGTTTGCTTCAATTTAGAAATATTATTTTTCATTCATTTATCCAACTAAAAATAAATAATAAACATATATATGACTGTTTCCAACCACATCTTAAACACCTTATGACCCCTTCAAATTCTTTTCCATCCCAAAAAATAAACCTGCAAAGTAAATATTTTCAAATTCAATAACTCTTTAAAATATTCTTAATGATTTATATTTAATATTCATAATTTTCAATTAAAATATTTTTTTTTCTGAAAAAAGGGGTTAAATAATTATTTTACTTTGGAATTAATTCTATGTAAAAATATGCATTATTTACATATATTTCAACACAACAAGTGATTATTAAACTCTAACACTATCCGCCCACATATTAAAAGAGTTTAATTTTCATATAGGGGTATATACCTTTTTTTATAGTATCAACTAATTAAGATATTTTGAATAACTTTATACACTATTTTTATTATTAAATTAAAATGACTTTACATATTAAAAAAAAACAGATGACACTTAAAAAGATGAAAGATTCTTTATAATATTTAAAGGAAACGGAAATAATATAAAAATATATATTTGCTTGCTTTTTCAGTAGAAATTAACATTATCTGAATTACCGGATCGAGAATGTTCGCTCGCCTAAGACACAAGACGCAATACTAACCGTAGGATCTGTTTGATCCGTGATGATCCCTCCCTTTATATTTCACACTGTCTCGTTACCTCAGATTTCTTTTCTTCCTTTCACTGGCGACACGGCCGCCGCAAGAGACAACAACAACAGCAGCGTCAGGCACCATTCTTGTTA
This sequence comes from Vigna hirtella, assembly GCA_027742795.1. Classification (NCBI taxonomy): domain Eukaryota; kingdom Viridiplantae; phylum Streptophyta; class Magnoliopsida; order Fabales; family Fabaceae; genus Vigna; species Vigna hirtella. The sequence continues at coordinate 75,187 of JAHCHA010012279.1, read as the reverse complement.
GTGAGTTCTCACTCTCTTCTCTAATGTTTCCTCGCTCAAATTTTCACCTTTTTTATTCAATTGTTTTGTTTTATTGTGGTTTTGATATGATTGGGGAATCAGGAGGTGAGAGGGGTCGGGTTTGATGGAGAAGGAACTGGTGGAATTGTATGACACCGCGAAGAAGGCGGCGGACGCGGCCCTCTCCGGCGACGCTGAGCACGAGGAGAGCCGATGCATCGATGCCCTGGAACAGCTTAAGAAATTTCCCGTTAATTATAAGATTCTTGTTAACACTCAGGTCATTTTTCTCGTTTCTTCCTATTAGTTTTTGTGTCTTTTTTTATGTATTTTTTGGGTTTATTATTCAATTAGAAAATGCAGGATTGATTTGGCAATTTGAGGTGCTGTGTTTGTGTGTGTGAAACATGTGCTTGCAATGTTGTGTCATGAGACGTGGTTGCCGTCTTATAACTGTCAGGGTTTCATTGAAAACCCAATGAGACCCAATACATATCTACACCGTATAATGTTTGCTTTTTTGTGTGTTATGTGCTTTGAAATGGATTTGCATTGCTTTATCATTTGGGTTTTTTTTCGTACACTTGGTTCTGCGAATAGATTGTGGTTGAAAGAAGGAAGAAACACTATATTTCTTTGTTGCGTGTTTGGGGTAGGATGGGGTCAAATTTCTGATCAATCGTTATTGAGAAGGTTAAATGCGAAGATCAGAGTAACTTTTTTATGCATTACAGGAATTGGGTCTTGCAGTTATAAGGTGCGGCCGTGTTATAGGCATCTTTAGGTGTTAAGATTAAGTTTTCATAATGTTGGGGCTATAAAAGTTTTAGTTGTGTTCCCCCAACTAACCTCTTCAATAAAGAATTTTAGTATCGCCCTGAATTTGGGGATGAAGCTGGATTTATCAAGTGTTGCAATGTTACTGTTCATATAAAATCTATAAAATGTGATAGTTTCCCGATGTTGTACTTGTAGTTGGGTTCTATTATTTGGTGGTGCTGGATATGGAATCTCTGTAAGGATTCGGATCATTTCCATTTCCCCCATTTTTATCCACTGATATATTTAGGGGCTCCATTTTTGTCTGTTGCCAGGCAGAATGAATTGTTTGATAGTTTCACACTTTTCATTTTTTTACCCACGAGAGAATTGTTGTGGGATTTGTCGTGGATTATGGAAAGCAATTTTTATTTGTGTGTGGAATCATTGAAATTGGAAATAATATGATTTGATATTGAAATCAAACCCCTCACGATTGGAACTCATTAAAAGTATAATTTATTTTCTTTTATTATTTTTCATTTTATCCTTGAATATAATATTTCTCATTAAGGACAAGACACGACATTTTCAGTATGGTTGATGCCCTGTGATTCTCATTAAGGACAAGAGACAATTTTTTTAGCATATACGAGCACAAGTTTTGATTATCAAATTAAATCAAATCACACCTATTTTATATCCCAAATCAATTATATTCATTCATTTGTCTTCTCCACTCCCTTATGCATCTATTTCGAAGGATTTTTTCAACTCCCCCTTCTCATACTTTTCCTTTTTCTCTTTGACAAATTTCAATTTATGTCTATTAATATAATTTTCTACTAGGATGGGTTTGCAGATTGGAGTGTTTTGTTTGCATGTAACAAATGGGTCTTGCACGATATACACTAGTTTAGTGAATTGGTACTACACAACTCCCTTTCTACGTGTGTGGCTTCTGTGCTCTGTGGGCTTTTTGGACTAATGCTCCAGAAGATGGGCCTTGCTTTGAACATTGTTTCTTGTTATAATTTCGTTCTGGTGGGTATTTGTGCATCCTGTCTTAGTAAATATGTACTTTCTTGATAATCAAAATCATAAGCCTGCTATCAATGTTGGAAAGCTCTATTGTAATTTAACTTTTAAATTCAAGTTCTTATTCTATCCTAAGTTGCCAGTGGAGGATCCATCGGTTCAGAGATTAAAATGGAGAAACAAGTTAGAGCTCCAAAATGAAACAAATAACTAAATCAGATAGTGCAGAAACCTAAGTATTTAGATGAACAAGATAATTTTCTAGAATATTTGTAGCATATAAAAACTTTGGAATGTTTATGGATATTACTATGTTGCTGGCTTCTGTGATTGTGAACTTTGCATTCTGATCATGTGATGGGATGGGGATGACAGCACCTCAAGGATCAGTTTGGTATCGCTGCCTTAAGTTGGGAAGAAAAACATTAGGAACAGGTTTAGCATTTATTTTTCATTTATAGTGAATTCCTACCCTCAAAAAATATGGGAACACTAAACTGATCTCAAATCTTCTTGATTTCAAACTTAGATATGCCTTTTTTCTAATGTCATTTTTCAGGTAGGGAAACATCTTAAAATTCTCACTAAGCACCCAAGGCAGACAATTCGGGCTTTTGCTGTTGACCTAATTGAGATATGGAAAGGCATAATTATCAAGGAAACAAGCAAAAATAAAAACGGGGGTGTTGATAGTAAGGTTGAATCAGCTAATGGGGAGAGATCTAAACCTGGGAAAATGCAGAAAAGTCCTTCGGTGAAAGTTGAAAAAGGTGAAACTGTCAAGGCTGAGAGAAATGATAGGAATGGTACATCAAAGTCAGAAAGTATGAAAAAGGCACAAAATGATGTCAAGAATGAGAAAACTGATCGTGCTGCAAGTGTCAAGGTGGAAAAGTCAGCCAAGGAGGTAAAGCCATTCTCTGGAACAAAGAAATTTTCATCCAGTTCTGCAACTCCCCCAAAGCTAACAACTATGATCAAATCTAACGATGCAACGCGAGACAAAATAAGGGAACTTCTCCATGAGGCTTTGTCCAAGGTCTCTGGAGAGGCTGATGAAGATCTTGTAGAGATTGTCAATGCTTCTGATCCTATTCGAGTTGCTGTGACAGTGGAGTCTGTATTATTTGAAAAATGGGGTCCTTCAAATGGAGCGCAGAAGGTCAAGTACAGGTCCTTAATGTTTAACCTTAAGGATTCAAATAACCCTGATTTCCGGAGAAAAGTTCTGCTTGGTGTTGTTGAGCCTGAGCAACTGATCAACATGAGCTCAGCAGAAATGGCTAGTGAGCAAAGGAAGCAGGAAAATCAGAAAATCACTGAGAAAGCTTTGTTTGAATGTGAACGTGGAATGCAACCAAAAGCTACAACCGATCAATTTAAGTGTGGCCGATGTGGTCAAAGAAAGTGCACCTATTACCAAATGCAGACTCGCAGTGCTGATGAACCTATGACAACCTATGTCACTTGTGTTGTCTGCAATAACCGTTGGAAGTTCTGTTAGTGCAGTTGTGTGTCACACTAGAGCTTTGCCATTTGTTACCAATTTAGGGTATGAAGAAGGTACGAGTGTCGTTATGGTTTAGAATAGCAGTCGTGCCGGAATTTTCTATCAGACTGTTACATGTAGAAAATTTTTAGGCAGAAAAAAATGTACTTTTATTCTTTTTCGGTTTTAACTCAGGTTTTCGTATTACTGTAGTTTGCTGTAACGGTAGAAGTTCATCTTTTATAAAATTTCTCCATTGTTTTTCTCAGGTTCTGCTTATATAGAACTTAAAGCTATTCAACCTTGATGATTTGGAAACGAAATGGTCAGCTATAGCTAGGTCTTAGTTGATAGATTCGATTGAAAATTTCTAAATTTACCATAATTTAAAACTTAATTAAATCTATTAATTATAAGAGAAGACATGTATTTAAAATCTCCTTTCCGTTTTTTATATATTTAATATAAACTCTAATAAGCATTTTTTATTTTTCGATTAAGAAAAATATACTGAAAAATTAATAAGTAATTCTTTTAAAAAATTATGTGTATAATCATTATATTAATTATTGAGAATGAAATAGCCGACATAGTTAATCATAAATATAAGTAAATGCTTTTCATAACCAGCAGGAAAAATAATTGAGAAATATAGATTTTAGATATCAAAATTTCTGATTGCGGCTTCAATAACGTAACATAACCAATGTGACGAGGAGCAGGGAAACTCAGAGAGATTTAAACCAAAATCTAATAGCTCTTGGGCCACTATAAGTTCTAAGCCATGCTGTGACAGATGGATGAAATGAATGGAAATGCAGAATATCACATGGAGAACTCTAAACAATGAGTGTAGTGATATTATGATATTATCCATGTGTACAAGGTAATCAAGATCCAATTGGTCATTATTGTCTTGATAGCTTTATTGATTTCTATTGCAAAAAGTAAAATCACAGTCACAGGGTTTTGTCGTTGAGTTCCTTGAAAGCTTGAAAGATTCTAGAGCTTGCATGAAATATGTGAGCCCTACGGTTATAATCCATAGGGTCCTTTCCCTCATCTTCACGCATAATAGCTTCCTTCCCATTACACTCTCTCCACCTTCCTTTTTCTCCATCTCTGCTTCTAACTCTTTCTCCAACTCCCTCACCACACTCCAACTTCCACAACCCACCACAAAACTCCCACTACCCTTCATTTGGTGTGCTGAATATGAATTATGGTTTCGCAAAAAAGTAGTGCTCGCCTTCAAAGTGAAGGGATTTTTACATGAAACCATGTGGCTGTTGTTGATGTTGCTCAAACCAAGAGAGGGGTGGTTGACACTGCATGATTATATGTGTGATTGAGGTATTTGTGGGGTGATTAGGGCAAAGAGGATAAGTCTTGAAGAGGTTCAAGTCCATAGGCTGATTAGTTAACTTCCCCATTCTTTTTCTTCTTTATACAAAAACCTTACATATGAGTTTAATTTCTAGGATTCAAAGAATTGATATTTGTGTAAATTCCGTTTGCTTTATGATTCCTGACTATTATATACATATTTTGTTGATACAATGTAATGCTGTAAGATTTGTAAGAATTACAATTGGTGTTATGCTCAGGTTTTACGAATTTAAAATGGATTTTTTATTAAACCCGATGCTTATGTACTTGTTGGCAGCTTAGTTAAATATGTATGATTTATATGAACTTTATAATTATTAACTCTGACCTATATGATTGGACACTAATTAATTATACTACGATGCAACATTAGATGTTAACGTGTGTACAATGTTCTATGTCTTGTAAGTGCCCATGGCCTTACTCTGTTTGTCTATGGGTAATGGTAGTAGTAAATATACGTAAAACCTGTTATATGTTAGCATGCATAGATTATAATGGGAATGGGAATTATAATATTATAAAATATTTAATATAAAAAATATTTTTTTTAATATTAAATATTTAAAAATAATTATAATTATATTTATATCAAATTATAATATTAAATAAAATTTCTTAAAACTTAAATATTTATTAAATTCAAAGTTAATGAAATAAAATTAATAAAAAAAAATATTTTTAAAAAGTTATAAAAAAATAAGTATTTTAATTCGAAAATATTTTAAATATCTTTTTTAGTGACTTTATCTAAATTTTAATTAAATATTTCTTTTATACATTAAAAAGGTTATAATTTATTGTTAAAACAAAATAAAAATAAAAATTAAACTAATAATAATTGAAATTTAACATAAATATTTTATTTTTTAAATTTTAATTTATATTTACAATGATAAAGAAGATTTAAAACAATAACATTAAATTATTATGTTATAGTTAATAAATTACAAAATATTTTTTTATAATTGCACTGATAAAACTATAAATACAAAATTAATTAAAAATAAAATTAATTATATAAAAAATTATCAAAAAAATATTTTATATAATGAAACTAAATCAGAAATAAAAATATTAAAAAAGAATAAAAATAATTAAATATACATCTTAAAAACAGTTTGATACATATTTCAATGAACTTGAACAAAAAACAAACCTATAATTAACAGTACTATAAGATGAAAATTACTTTGAAAGTTTTTTAAAAAATAACTTTTCAAATATGATAGTTAAACTGGCAAGAGATTATGAAAATTGTTAATAAAATAAGAAAAATTATATAAAACCAAAATTAAAAATCAAAAGAAAATAAAAAAGATAAATTTTTTTATATTACATACAAAATAACATGTTTATGAGTTTGAACATTTAAAAATGACAATCAAATATTTTTATGTGGTTTATACATTTTTCTTAAAAAGATTTGTTATTAGGATAATGATACTTTGACAACATTTTAACACTGTCTACGTGTCATTCTGTGATTGGTCTATATTGATGTTTATGATTATTATTATTGATTGTGAAATAATTTTGGACCAATCACAGAATGACACGTAGACAGTGTTAAAATGTTGTCAAAAAAATGTTGTCAAAGTATCATTGTCCTTGTTATTATGAGTAATATGTGGTTTAATTAATAGGATAATGATACTTTAACAACATAGTTTGACAACATTTTGACACATGCCACGTGTCAAAATGTGACTGGTCCACATGGAAATGAAATTAGAAAAATTAGAATGACATGGAAACATAATTGAGGAAGGGTTTGAAGTTGTAGGTTTTATTTTCTCATTTCAAAATTAATCTGAGGCAAACTTAGAGAGAGAACCCGAAACTTAGAGAGAGTGCAGCTTCCTCCCATTTTCGTGCGTCTTCCCAAAAACGTCGCCAAAGTATCGGAGTGCCGCCGTTCACGAAACCCATCCACCCATTTTCGTGTCCCAAAAGTATCCTATTGAAAAATTTGGTTGATTTGGTACTTCATTTTTGAAGACGGTAAATGATTACAAAGGCAATAAATTGGATTAAATTGTTCGTGATACAACATCGTTGCATGGCCAAGGAACAATATTTATTAAAACTCATAGTGCAGAAACAACAATGGTAGCAAAAACAAAATAAGTGGGTACTTCAAACAAAGCTTTTGCATAGGGAGGTCAACTACGAAGGTGACACTCACTTTGGAGTGTCTAATTTATTTCTAATCATTTTTTCAACTTAAAACTGATGTGAAACCAATTACTATGTCATTTATATAGAGTTGCATGGCCAAGGAACAA